>VDFB02077183.1:0-34457 GCA_007258455.2 Sequoia sempervirens | reverse complement strand
TACTCTAGATAAACCCTATCAAATTTCTAAGGATGTAATCAGAAATCTAATAGGATTGTGCAGAATTGGAGATATCCCAAAAAATAAATTGATTCAGAATGTTGAGTTTGAAGCCCTAACTGGTGTAAAAGGAGATTTGAGGGCTTTGATGATTACAACAATCAAAGATCCATTGACAAGGTACATTGCATATGGAATTTCATATAAATTTTTCTTCATAAATAGGGAAGGTGCAACCTCTGCAGGCGCAGTCTACATTGCACACAAAATGATAATGGAAGATGAATACTTTGATCTATGTGGATTGTTGAAGGATCAATTGATGGAGAATGTGCAATTGTCAAAGGATATAGATTACTCTTTTAGGTTTGGTACCCTAGTTACATGCATTATGATGTACATCCTAAATTGCTTACCTCATAATGATAATGTGGTATGGAAGGAAAATATAAGTTGGTTTGTAAGCAAATTTTTGAGCATTTCAACACTTTTGAAAATGGTGAACAAGTTTATGAAAACTTCTTTAGAAATTTGTTAGGAAAGTTTGGTGTAATTGATATTCCTCTCCTGGTAAAAGTAGTTGAAGTTGGATCATCCTTCGGTAAGGTGGCAAAAAAGTAGAAGAGAGAAAGAGAGTTGGTCGTGACACTCCTCCAACACCTAAGTCAACAAAATTTGAGGGAAAAAGGTAAAGAGAAGATGGGCCAGGATGTAATCAAATGATGAGGATTCTCGATGAATATACACAAAGAGATGAACCAAAACCAGTTGAACCAGATGTGATAATTGTAGAAGAAAGTGATGAAGAAGGTGCTCTATTTAAAGAAAAGATACTGTAGATTGTTTAGGAAGAAGATGGAATGCAAAAGATAAGTGAGCGTATGTGCAAGATCATCATGGAAAAAATAGTTCCTTAAGTGGCAAAAAAATTAGAAAAGTCAGAGTTAGGAAACTTGACGTAAAAATTTGAATAAGTTATCTATACTATTTCAAAAATATGTAACAATAGAAATTGTAGAAAATTAAATATAGCTTCTAAACTACTAGGTTTGTTTTAAAAAAAAAAATCTATTTGGTGAAAATTTGACATTTCACACTTGCAGTAGTACTTAAATTTTAGGGAAAAAATAAGAAGTAGGTGTCCTGCTTTGACCACCCTAACCACAATAAAATGATAATATATTTTTATAATATTTTAGATATAAGTAGAGGAATCATGTCCCCATGTGATGCATATTTTCTCGTGAATTTTTTCCAAGTAAATAATTAATTATGAATTTTTATTACAACTTTTAAAAATATAAAACTTCTGTATGTCTCAATTACCTTAACTTGGTCAAAACTTCATGAAATTCAAATTTTCTTTTTTAATCCTATAGTATGTGAAGTATAGAATGTGACACATGTTTTGATTCAAAATGATACCATTTGAAAGCTATAGATGTTTTTTCAATCAGCCTATCAATTAGACTTTAGTCATAATTTGAATAGAAAAAAATGAATAATAATTACTTCTATTAAATTCAGTAAAACATAATTTTATATTGGTGGGAAAGCTGAGAATCTCCTTTAAAAACCATTTTCGTTTCATCAATTTTGGGTAAAAAAAAGGTCATCGGCCACATACCCATCATATTGCCACTTTTTGGCCCATCATGATCCTGCACATACCCATGACATATGGATAGATGGACCATCATATGAACATGACTTCATTGAGGACACTCTAGGAAGATACTTTGTTGATAATAACATTGAATTGGAGAGTTTGAAGAATGTACTTCCAGAAGAATTGATTGAATGTATCAAGGAGGCTATGGATTCTATGCCTTTGGATAGAAAAAAAAGGAGGAAATAATCTCACATCCTAAGATGCGCTTAATTATCTCTGCCAAATTGAAAAGAAAATGAATGTACTGAGACAATTCATTGACTTAGCTCAAATAAGATCTACAATTATCGTCCCAGGTGGCATCATGTGGCTAGTAAATACAAGGACAAATTGGAGAAAATTGAGAATGATTTTATCAGAATCGGTCAGGATTACAGTATGTTTCAGGACAAGGATGGAGAAGTTAAGAAGAAGGTTCATGAGCTGCAAGATGAGCATGCGAAGGTTCACTTTTCTAGAAACACTCTTATGGATACTTTCTGGAAAGTGAAGGATCAGACTGAATGCAGATTAGAGAAAATGGTTAAAGTTCTAAAGAAAGGAGAAAAGTTGGAAGAAGCCATCACCATTCCTGAATCCCTTGTCTAGGTCATCAACAGGACATTAGAAAACAATATTCTGATAATAGGTATTGGGATTGCAGTGGACTCTTGGAAGAAATTTATTCCGGAGATGAAAGATAAGTATAAAATATTTTTTTGAATTTAGCAGCAGTTGCAACCCTTTTTTTATCAATTGAGAGAGAGAATGTAGTAAGAGAAAGTGTAGTAAAAATACTGAGGGTAAGAGAAATTTAGTGGAATTTTTGTCATTGATGTCAAAAGGGGAGAGAATGTAGTGAAAAATTCCTTGACATCGAAAGGAGTAGTGTTCTATTTGTTTTTGAAGTTTTGATTTTGGTTCCAACACCTAGTCATTTTTCACTAAGTGTTTCCATCAATGCCAAAGGGGGAGATTGTTGGCATATGGCTTTGGGAGATTGTTTTTGGTTGTTAGTGTTGTCATTGATGGCAACCATAGTCTTTAGTGTGGTCCACAATTCAGAAGTAACTCACACCAGCAGGAAAAGTAGAAGATAGTATTCTACTAGCAGAAAGCATGAAGAGCAAAATAGTCGGTTGGTAAGTTGGTCCAATACTTCACCGCATCATTATTTTTTGTGGATCCTCAAGGAAGCTTTTCAAGCATGTATGCTACCTAAATGGTAATTTTTCTAACATTGCATTGATCGGTGTACGAGTTTGGAGATTCGGTAGAATGACTTATTGCCTATTTTCTCATTATGGCTGACCTGGTGTGTATAGTCTGTCGTGGATGTATAAGGAATAGTTGTTTTAACTATTTCTTGTGTTGGAAATCTTTATTTGGGTCCCTACTATAGTCTATCCAACTTGTGAGGCTATGCATTAATTGTAATTTGTGATTTGAGCCGACATATGGAAGAATATTATATTTCGTTTGAAGTCGACATACAAAAATGAAATCCTTGTTAGCGGATATATAAATGAGATCGGTAATTAATTTTCAAAGAGAGGTATGGTGTAGTGAGAAGGTGTGTGTGCGAAAAAGTACATAACAACTATATGAGCTAATATCAGAAGATCTATTGAGAAAATTTTGTTTGTGCAAAAGAAGGGTTTTTGTAGTAAAGTAGAGTAGAGCTGAGCAGAAGTGCGAATTGGAAAGAAGGTCCAAAATATGTTTCATGTGCTTCATTGGAATTGAATCCAAGAATTTGTCGATGCTATATTCTCAGTTCAACTTTTTTTGTATTCTTAAATACTTTGTAAGGCAGTGAACCTTTCCTTTTGAGCAGTGAGCTCTAGACAGTGTGCCTGAATGCAAGTGCATTCCCTTTTGATCATACTTTTAACAGAGTATACTTTGTGGATTAATCTCCACAATGGTTTTTCCCCTAAGAGGGTTTCCACGTAGAATTCTTGGTGTTATGGTGTTCACATTGTATCTTTAATGTGTTTGCATGTTTCCTTATGTTTATATGTTGTGGATGTTATTAAAGTTTAATATTGTTGTTAGTTTAAGATCTGATTTGAAATTCAATATTGTGGAACACTAATTCATCCCCCCCTCTCAGTGTTCCTAGTGTCCAACAAATGCGTGATTGCTCTTGCAATCTGGATGCTCCTACATCAACTTATTTTCTTCTTTATTTTTTCTCTTATAGGATTTGGTGATCAAATTTTAAATAATTCTAGTTGATTTATGGCCATGTAAAAACTTTACCTTGAAGAAGGGCCAAATGATGCTCATTTTTCAAATTTGGTGAAGATTGAAGTTAAATTGAGTAAGCTATTCAATTGTCAAACTTTCCTTAGTAATAGGATAATGTATAACTCTCTTATGCATCAAGATATATCAAGAACCCCACTAAAATTCCCTCAACATCCTAATGATCCGAATTTCTCTGCTAAGATGTTAAGTGGAACTTTCTTGTGCATTAGGATATATACAAAACACCTTAAACTTCTACTAAAAACCTAAAGGTCTTGATTTCTCGACCAAGATGAAAAAATTGGAAAATTCTTAATTCATTAGGATATATCTAGAACCCCCTATACTTCCATCAATATCCTAAAGGTCTTCATTTCTCCACCAAGATGTCAAAGGGAGTCAAATAAAGACAAAATTATGGTTGTGATGGCTTCGAAAGTGCATCAAGGACACCAATAAATGATCAACATGTGTTCCAACCTACCAAAATGTGGGATGGTCTTGACAAATCCTCCAAAAATTCTCTTCATTCTGATGTCTTTATTGTAGAGATTCAAACTAGAGAAATTTTTGAAAGGCAGAGACAGTTATCTAGTTGGAATATTTTTAATGTTATAAGGCTTGAGAGGCAAGGCGTGTATAAAGGCATGATAATGTTCTGTGGGGCTGAATGTTGGGATATCCCAACATGTGTAGTAGGCCTTCTTGCTCCAACGCTGCATGGTCATAAGGCATCACCGTCTCTTGGATAACCTCCAAAACGACCAAGTTTCTCTCCCGCGTCCTTAGAGTCTCAAAGCTCTGCATCCATGTCAACCATTTAATCGGTCCTTTTGCTATAACATTCCATTTCTATCTTTTATTTATCATTGCTGCCTCAGTTTGGCGAGTCTAGCTCTGTGTAAGTCAAATTTTCCTCTTCTCCCTTTTTGGCATGTTCACCTATTTTTCTCACGCATTTGCCCCTGTGTTCTTCTCTAGGTGGGTCTTCCTTTTCATTAGATGGGTTTTCCACTTTCTTGTCTAGGCATTGATTCACCCTTCCTATCCTAGAGGTAAACCTGTATTCACCACTTCTCTTTATGGGCAAGTACGCACTTGCCCATGTCATCCTCGTTCCCCTGAATGGAAAATTCACATTCACCTTTTTCTCCCATGGGTGGAATCACATCCACCCATCCTTCTTTTGGGTGATCCCACACTCACCCTTTCTCCCAAAGGGTGTTTATGAATTCGCCTATCCAAGGCACATTCACCCCTGTCATCTGTCATGCCCACCCTTTTCCAATTTGGGCGATTATGCAATCACTCGTTCCCCATCCCATTTTCCCCTACGCGTGTAGGTTAGCCCATCTCGGAGAGAGGTGAATGCACAATCACCCCACTCTTAGTGTATTTTTCCCTTCCCTTGCCCCTTCACCAAAAAGGTGAATGCATTATGTCCTAAGGGCGAATCCACCCTTCCATGGTGATTCTATTCCTCCTAATCTACCCAACTAGAAATTAAAAATATGTGCTAAAATCGAAATAAAATCACAAGATGGGTTTCTTATCCTACCTATTGGGGTGCGGCTCACAGGTAGTATAAGTCTCAAACCTCATTTTCATGGTGGATCATCTCACCATCGTCCTCCATCTTGCTCATCTAGTCAGTTGTCGCTCTCACTCACTTGATCTCTCGGTGACATGTGTGCAAATGAAAATTAGGTGAATAATGAATTTTAAAATTTATTATTTGTAGTGTAGGAAAATGCATACCCTTGCATTTTTACACTTTTGTGGGTCTTCCTTGCTTTGTTTTTCCTTATTTGTGTCTTAATTGGTCCTATTTTTCATCCACAATCTCAATGAACTATATATTTTTATGGCTAATCCTGACAAACATCAATGGATAAATTCTAATTTAATGATTTTGGTTGTGTGTCCTTGATTTTTGGACTAGGACTAATAAGACACCTAGGGCATCTTTTTCCCCCAAAGGTCTTGGGTCCCTAATTTCAAGTGTGCCTTAAAGTGGCCCCTTTTTGGATTTTGTGCCCCAAGTTTGATGCCTCGGGACTAAGACACCACCTAGGGCGTCTTAGTCCCCCTTAAGGTATTTTTGGGATTTAATTTCAAATTCTAGTGGGATTTAGCCTCCTTTAATTAATGAATTCATATGTTAGCTTGGTGTGGTGTAATTTCAAGATATTAAGCATGGACAAGTATAAATACAAGTTTCATTCATTCATTTCTCATCTAAGTCTTTTGTGAGAGAATTCGTAATAGAAAATTGAGCATTCAAGAGAATTTCATCAAGCATTTGGAGCCATCATCAAGATTCAAGCATCATATCAAGGATATTCTTGCACCATTTTTGTTTTTTTCCTAACATTTGTGATGTAGGGTTTTGATTCAAGCAAGCATTTCAAGTCAACGTATATCAAGCACTATTTCATTTCAAGATCTACATCCAAGCTAGCCATTTCACACAAGTTTTTAGATTTCACAATAAGGGTTTGGTGAGTTGTAATATTGCATGTTGCTCATTCATCATTTCCCTTCATTATTTTATTTTATTTCAAGTTTTAATTACCAACAAGTGGTTTGACTAAGGAAAACCCCCATTTACTAACAATAAACAAGTTTTTCCCCTCTTATGTGTTTGTGATTGTAGATTTAGGTTGAAGACTTGAAGATCATTTGAAGAGCAAAGTTGTAAAGTTGTCATCTTCACGGAAACTCACCTACACCTGTCAAATCCAAAAGTTTCAGGACCTGAGATCAGAGAAGAAGGAGCAGACCTTGGACCTCGAGACAACATTTAGAGATTTTAGAAATTTAGATTAGGACTAATAAGACACTTAGGGCGTCTCAGTCCTCTCGAGGGTATTTTTCAAAGATTCTTTCAGATCTAGTTTTGACATCCTAAGATTGCACATCTGCCCCAAAAAATAGTAGCGGAACTAAAAATATAGTAAGGGTGTCTTAGTCTTCCATAGCATATTTTAATAGCTTCTTTGCATTTTCAGAATCTATGTCACATTTCTAGGTTTCTCAAGTACACATATCCTAACTTGTTGTGGCATTATTTCATCATTTGCACTCATCATTTAGCTTACATTATTAGGTTTTGTGATTTGAATGTTTACTTTTCTTTTCCAAGCTTTTGCTTGGTGGTGAACCCCTCGAAGCCTAAAGAACCCCTTCCTAGGTCTTCATTGTTAAGAATTGACTAAACCTTTGGGGTTAATAGCCAATCCAATTTATAGATCCTAGGACATAGTTGAATGACTAAAGGAGAATAAGTGGGCTTCCTCCCCCACTCTATTTTTCTTTAGTTCACTATTTATAATTTTCACCTTTTCCACATAATTAGCCTTTCAATTTTTGGGTAATTTTTACCCTTTATTCAACCTTTTTAATCCTTCTTCCCCTTTTCTTTTGTGAGCTACCATTTGCACCCTGTGTGCCTATTTTCCTCCATTCAAAATCCATTTTTCATGGATTTTCATCCTCTATCGTGTGGTACCTTCAATTTCTCCATATCGAGAAGTCGCTCGAGGCCCCTTCTCTTCCCCATCCACCCTCTCGAGGGGGCATACCCTACCATATTTCTACATTCTTCTCTTTTATCCATTTTCCTATGATATTGAGGCATCCTCTAAAATCCTTTTCTTCTATTGAGTCATCTACACTTTATTTTTCATTGAAATACTATTATTTTAACAGTATTTTGAAGAGGGGAAGAAATAGACACCTAAATTTGACCACCCCCATATGCTTAAATTTTTCCTTTTCTTCTTCTATTTTGCATCCCTAAACCATATTAATTAAATAATTCATTATTTGGTTAATATTTAACCCATTCCTAAGGTCTCCTAAGGTGTTTGATTAATTAATTAAATACCTTACCTTATTCCTCTCTAAATTAAATAAATAGTCCAATTTATTTAATTTAGTCACTTGGCCTAAATGAATTAAAATCAAATTTTAAATTCATTATTTCTCTCTCCTTGTTCCATCCTCCATAACCTCTCTCTAATCCTGATGAACTTTCCTAATCCTATCATTAGGATGTGCACACCCCTAATCTTTGATTAGTGTCACATCATCCATAACTTGCAAGTTGATCTTAATCCCTCATTAACCCACCTAACCCTTCATTTGCACAACCTAAATCACTAATTATCCCCTAACCTCACCTAATGCCATTTATGGCATGTACCCTCATGAAACCTCTTATTAAAAATTTCTCCTTTTGGAGAAGTCGTGCTCTTACCCCTTTTAGTTTTAAATTCAAGTTTATTTCCCCTATGAATTGTGAGGAATTTTTAATTCCTCACAATCCCCCATAAGGAATTTTTAATTCCTTTATGAATCCCCATGAGGATTTGTGAGGAATTTTTAATTCCTCAATTTTCCTCTCATTATACATATGGAAAAGAACCTCCTTTATGAGGAGAATTTGTCCATTCCCAAGGTACTTTCAAGTACCTCCACTTCATGACCATGTCATCTCCATCTCACCCTCTCTTCTCCACCTCACCATCCACATTTCCTCATGTGATGGCTTATGAGGTCTCAATTCAACTTATCCCTTGATCTCCTCTCCAAGGATAAATCTTAGCCATCGATTCATTTAGAGCCATTTCCCCTGAATATGGTGAATCTGGCCTCATTTTCATCCAACAATAAATCATACACACTTCACAAAAATTTGAGCACTCATACTACCAAGTTATCCAGCCTCCATTGTTGCACTCATCTTTGAGCACTCACCTTGCATTCAATCCACTATCTAGCCACATCATTGCATTCCTCATCAAATCCCCATCATTTTGAACTAGGTTACTTGTCATTTTTCCAATGAAGGAGCATGCAAAATCAAGAACAAAGGGCCAACCAAAGGAACAATTCAAACAAGGGAAATTTGTTCTTTTCTTGTGTGTTTGTTTTAATTAAGCTAGGCTAATCTTGAGTGTTTTCTTGTGAATTCTTCTTCTTGCATTTCCATTTTGTGATTTTTCATTTTAGAGTAGAAAAACACTTGCACACAATAACAACACTCTTCTTTTTCTGTGGGACAACATATGATTATTTCATCTTTGTTGTTTATAACAAAAATCTTCATTGTTTATAACAACAATCTTCATTGTTTTCGTTGCATAGTATATGATTATTTCCCTTATGCTTTAAGAATGGAAAATTTTATGCCATTTTATTTTTAATCATTTTTTAAAATGAAAATAAAGTGGGAGTTAATCCTTGTAGGGTGGCTCACAAGGAGATCATTCTCATCTATGGCCTTCCCCTTTTGATATATATATATATATATATATATATATTAGTTAATCTATTTTATTTATATATAATATTATATATATTACATCTTATATTAAATGTATAAAATATAAGGCCTATTGAGACATATCGAATAAAATATTAGAAATATATATTCATTAAATATATATTTGTTTGTATCCTTTATAGTGAAATGGAAAAATCTATTTTAGAATTATATATATATATATATATATATATATATATATATATATATATATATATATATATATATATATATTTGTTATTCAAATTTTAAAATGGAGGTTTTGGAAAACATTGAAAGAGAACATATTCTCATACATTATTTATGTGTCCATACTTATGCTATCTTCTTATCAACTTTGTTAGTTGGAAGGAAAGAGGTTAATATTCTCTTTTTCTTTTTCTTTTTTTGTATTTAGGTTGTTCATTTAGATAACTTTACAAATTTTATTTGTGCACTTAAATGAACACACTAATGGTTTATTTCATTACAAGGAGTTACAACTATGCATCTTAAAACTTCCTTACTGTTTTCAAACAAATTAAAGAGATCTCTTGCTACAAGTTTGAGCTTTATAACAATTACAATAGTTGGATTATTTCCTATCCTTCTTGTTCTTAGTAATAAAGAAGCTTATTTTCCGAAATAAACAAGTTAAGAAACAATTTATTCATCTTTGTAACTTTAAAGAAAACTTTTCTTCCACATAGTATGCTTTTTAGGTAACATATTTCTTCTCTTACATAAAAATATTTCTTCATTCCAAGCATAAAAAATTGCAACACTTTTTATTTAACTTTAGGCATCAAAGAATGATTTTTTTTCCCATAAAGGATTTGTTTAGACGAGAAAAGGAAGATACACTTAAATTTACACAATATTTCTTTCAATTACCAAATAGAAGTCCATCTTTATCCCAACCTTTCTTTTTCATATAAGTTCAAAGAATAAATTTCTCTTCTTCATTACAACAAAATATAATTTCTTTACTTAAACTCTCATCATTATAGCAATTAATAAAAATAAAACCAATACATACGGGCTTGTTTTTTCCATTCTTTCATTCTACAACAAAATACTAACCTTAAATATTACAATTATTACTTAGGAATAAAATGAATAATGTGCCAATGACCACATCTTACTCTCCGCCCAACCTTATTGGCATCATGAAGCCTCATGGGCTCTAGCCAAACCCCCAAGAAAACACATTTACATAGACCCAAGATAATGGGGTCTCCACATACACCTCAAGGAGATGTAAAATATCATACATCAAACACACCCCTATGAATATATGCATTCTACTTCAAGGAAATGAACTCCCATACCCTATTTTCTTACTCAAACACAAGTAAGAACATAAGCAACATCACACAATGAAATAAATCAAGATGTTAAAGGGGAATAATACTTATCTCTCCACATAGTTTGTATGGATGAGTCTCCTCTCATCCAACATGATACCAATTGATCATGAATTTTAAAACTTTAAATTTTACGAGCCTTTCTCTCCTTCCTCTTCAAAAATATCTCTCTTCTTTCCTTCTTTTTCAATACTCAATCACAAGAATTCTCCAAAAGGAGAAGTGAGTAAAAAAACCATTTTCCTTTCTCAACCTAATCAAGTAAACTAAGAAAAGAGAAGAATGATGGCAGATGCATAGCTATCACTCCTTTGTGTTGATAATTTTTTTTTGTAAAAATTAAAACAAGAGAAATTGAACTCTTTACAAACTAGCTTTGTATGAATTAAGAAAACAAGAAATATAAATTTTCTAGAATATTGGAGGAGAAAAAATTGTATTTACTTCTAAATGAACCATTGTACCTATTATTTTATACTTAACTTACTTATATATACATTTAAATCTCTTTAAAATAAACCAAATATTAATTACACAAAATATTAAATAATGTTGGTTATGATTATATATTCCACATTTTAATTGTATAATTGCATCTTTCATCGAGAGATGGAAATGATATATTAATGAACTTTGCATTGTGTATAGCTTTCCTTAGAGTCTATAAATAATTCAAGAAAGCTTGGTAGCAAGTGTCTCTTGTTCTTGACTAGAAGGGATAAAATATTAGCCACGAGATGAGATTTTATTCCTTATCTATTTGGTGGAATAGATTGATATACTTACATGAGTAGGCTTTTCCTATCAATTCTCATTTACATAGAAAGATATTATTCACAAAAGGAATCACATAATTTAAGGATATCTACGAGTTTGCATAATTAACTTAGAAAAGTCACTTCAACCTATCCAATACTTTGATCAATGAAATTCACAAGGTGCATGATGTTGCTCCTATGACTCTTCAACTAAAAAAAATTACTCCTATTTAATGAATTTTTTAAAGAATGGAGATGGCTTCCAAGCTATAATATAGAAAATTTCCCTCTCAAGCTAATCTATCACAAAATTCTTCCTCCAATCCAAATAAAACCAAACCTAAGTTTGAAATGGAGAGTGAAATTGGTCTAACCCCTGTGTTCAACTTGAGCCTTACTTTTGGAAATCCAAAGTTGAAGCTAAAGAGCAATTTCTAGCATGTAAGAGATCACCCATTATAAAATTACAGTGGTAGATCTCCCTACTCACTCCACCAAATCTCCTTTTTGTCACAAGATGGAAACCATTAAACATGCTTTCTTGATGTGCAAGCATGGTCAACAAGTTTGGCAAATAATTTCACCCTTTATTCCTATTATATTTAACAAAAAAATAAAATGGAAATCAACATTGTTAGGTTGCATTGTTCACAAAACGTGATATCAAAATATTTTCATCAATTTATCCTATTTTGTATGGTTTATTCTCTAATATTATTTTGAAGCAGTCAACTCTTGTTGAAGCCTTGCAAGGGAATCTCAACAACAATTTAGAGCTCATGACACAAATATCTCAAATTCAATCTCAATTGGTAGCTATTGCCAATGACAACAATGGATCTCTACTCACAACTATGAATACCATTGTGAAGGAGCACACGCTTTTTACTTTTGGAGAAAAGTTATATCTATTTTATTGTAATTTACAATCTATAATTGTACTATTTCATTTAGTTGTTTATGCTGATTTATTTCTCTGTGTAATGCTTTGTTCTTGTGGTAGTATTCATACTTACGTTGCTTCTTTTCAGATTCTTGTCATGAAAGATCTCTTCTAGCATTTTAAAAAAGAAAATACATTTTTTTTAATTAATAGTATATACATTTTCTAATAAAAAAGATGTCATAAAAAATAAACAAGCGTGTGATTAAACCTCAGGGTTACATAGATAGCGTACAATCGGAACCTCGATATTTCCAATTGTTACGAAGGCCGGTTATACCGAGTGACAATCAACGTAATGCCAAGTGTTTATGGGACTTTTTTGTTTGTCTTCACCGAAATGCGATTCGTACGATTAAGGTATAAGGAATATTGATGTGCCGTTCTGCCATTCCATGTATATGGCCGTCAAAGCACGCGTAATTAGCCCTTAAAAGGCCGTTGCAGGAAGAATTGTAGTCACTGAGGAATGAACTAACAGCCACCATTAAACATCATTTTTTATGCTATATTTCGTTCGCGATAGTTCATATAAGAAGATGACTTTCGAACAGAATGAAAATGAGCAAGCTCACCAGAATGCAGATCAGGATGACGAAGCCGCAGATCATGTGGAGCAAGCGGCATCTGCATCGTTGGGACAAAAATGGTACGAGTGCACCTATTGCAAAGGAGGATTCACCCGTGCGCAGGCGCTGGGCGGTCATATGAACATCCACCCACGGCAAAGGGCTATTGGGAGCTGATTTTCATCAGCAGCATGTGATCGGGGACCTCGCTCGTCCTCTCCGCCGCCTTCTTTATCTTTACCATCTCCATACAAACAGGCCGCTTGCTTCTCATCAGTCCCCCATTTGTGCGCGGAACCCAGTAGAGAAGAACATATTCGGGAGAAGACTTCTCAAAGAGTTCAATTGAATGCTTACAGTGAATTGTCTCGTGGAAAGCCGGAACCAATATTTAACGGTGAGGAGATGGGTCCCTTACTGGATGATGAGGAAGTCGACTTAGAACTTCGTCTCGGACAAAAGCCAGCTAAAAGATTGAGACTTAATTTATCATATTTCGACATTCTTCAATCTGTTTTCCATTACAGATCAACTGGAACGCTCGAGCGGGCAGCACCCAAGCTATCTCCAAATTGTTCTGGTATTTGAATAAAACTCCCATAACCTTAATCATTTTCCTTGGGCTTAATTTGTACATTAGGTTTGTAAGGTTTTTCTAACATTTATGTAATAAATGAAGTATTTACAATATAGGTGAGTGTAGTGTATTATGTTAATCAACTAGAGATCTTTTACCTTATTTTCTATCAAGATATTGGAATTTTTACATTTTCATTTGCTTTCCAATCAATAGATCACTATTACCAATTTATTTGATTTCTCTCAAAAAAATTATATTTGTCTGTTTTCTAATGAATGTTGTATAATAATCAATTTTTATTTTTTTTCATTTTTTAACACTTATGGTGTAGTGTGTTAGGAAAAATACTCACAAAACCCTTATCATATAAATCTAATCTTTATAATTATTAAGGATTGCAGATATTTCCAAATCAACTTGTCATAAAGATTCACATGTTAATCTGAATTATAGAAATTCGAGTGTCATTCTAATATGCAAACAACACTTATAAAAAAAAGAAAACAAGAGACATAAGATAAATCAACTACAAGAAAGAGAATGACCTAAATATAGCTTGAAAAACCTTTAGAAAAAAACCCAACCTTCAAAGTGCTTAACCAATGTATTATTCCACAATAGAAAACCAATTGCCATACAATATCAAGTTCTTTCATCAATGAAGATCAATATCCTCTTTCTTTTGTGGAAAAAAATGTTACAAAACCCTAAAAAAAAATTTGTAAAAATTCATTCCACTCAAACACTTAAATATAGGCATAAGGAAAGGAAAAAATAATTAATGGTTTATAAAGCCATGTGCCAAAAACCACTAGTTAGTTTAGAAAATATTATCTATACATAAATATCCAAACTCAAAACAAAAGGATTAAAATAGAAGCTTCCACATTCAACTAATGCTCTGCACTTGTGGTATTATCCTTTTTTTATGATCTTTTTATTTTCTTCAAATCTATAGTCTACTCCCTCTTTCCATGCTCTTTCTATTTCAACAACTCTTACATATTTTTCACATTATTATAGTTCCATTTAGTGAATCTCATGATAGCTAAGAAATAATTACAAATTACAAACTACACATGAAAATTAATCTCGCTTCAAGTTGGAATATACAATTAAATAAATATTTAAATAAGTAAATACTTGGACTTGCAATGTGTATGATACATCCAATCCAAACATTCTACCACTTGTCATATGTTTGTGTGAATGGGTTATATTACCTAACCAATTTACCTCTTAGATATTATTCACACTTGTTTGCTTAAATTAACTTAGTGCACCTTTTCCTTTTGGATTTTGTCCTCTCTTGAACAATCTTTTAAAAACATCTAGGGTAAAAGAAAGAATTTACCCATTCAGAAGGGCCTTATCTTTCATCTCTATTAGTACTAGGTTGCATTATTACCCCCCCTACCACTGTTAGAAAGAACACCTTTGTCATTTGTGACCCTACTACAGACCCCAATCCCTCCATTACCATGGAAAAAACCCCTCCCACATCTCATCATTTTACCCATGGTTGTGGTAAAACCCTACTATTGAGGAAACCCCTCTTGACCCCATTAAATTTTTTCCCCTATTCGAGACCATTCCTATTTCTACATCTAGGTCTGGCAAGTTGGACGATGATTCATTGAATCCCACCCATTCCAATTCCCCCATGCACTCCACTATTCATGTAGAGGTTTTGTATCTATCCAACACCCCCTGTTATTAACTTTATTCATCAAAATTTATCTAATTTTTACATCAATTTGGAGGGGACTCATGGTAAACCCAGGGTGGGTTTTGACATTTGTTCTCCTGAAGACCCCCGTTGCAACAAAATTAATGAAATTTCAAGGATAGTTAATGTCCAAAACAACATACTTAAGTGGTTCTTGGGTTAGTTGGTTAATGTAAAAGAGAGAATCTAGATTCTAGAAAATAAGATGTTGTAGTAGCAGGTTCCATGGCCCTGGGAGGTGGAGCACAAAGGCCACTGGAAAATGATAGCCTCTCTGGTTAAGTCATTTGAGCATTGGGCTAGATGGGATAAGGGGATGGAAGAGTTGAGAGCTATCATTGGCATATAGGAGGACAAAAATAATTTACAAATGGAGATTGATGCTATACACAAGAGCAAAGAAAAAACACATAGTGCCTCCAGGTCATAACTAATTAGAGTAAGATGATTGTGAAGAAAAACCATCTCAACATTCAAATCTTTCAGTAAGAGATTAGGAAGGGCTAGGGCAAACGGGTGGCTAAGGAAGGGTGTGATGATGGTCACAAGAAGAAGAAAGGTAAGGTGGTGGAGAACTCTACATTGGATGCAACGATGGATACTCAAGCTATCTAGAAGGGCCCTCTATCTTTTGAGGAGAAGCTCCACTTCCTAGCTCAGGAGTGGAAGGCAATCAATGGTCTCTATAGGTGTTCATGGTCCTGAGCTAGTCTTTCTTTTGTTGTCTCTATTTATTTTTGTTGGTCAAAATTGTTTAAGTTTAAGTTTATGCTTTAGTTTAATGGGTGTTTTACTTCTCGTGAGCCCCTTGTTTTCCTTAATGTTTGTTTTGTAATGGGTACTTTCCCTTCTAGTCTTAATCTAATAAAAAACTAGTGGACCTTAAGGAATTTTTTTTTTTTTTTTTATTCTCATATCATATGATTAAGAAACTTATCATAATCTTAAGTTATCATGCATTTTCACTTTTCCTATATAAGTAACATTCCTCATATACTTTATTTGTATTATTTATTTGTTATATTATTGTGTTATTTTTATATTTATAATCAAGGAATGTATTTTTGGCTACTCTCTCATTGAAGATTATTTCTAGTTTTATAAGTGATAATGGTATTTTGACTCTATTATGTGACACTTACATTGTATCAAAACTTCAGATCTACAAGCTTCTTTTCATATCTAGGAATGATTTATCCAAGATTTTTTTAAAGTATATTTTTCGGTAAAATAAACTTCAATATTTAGTCCAAAAGGTCTAAAACATATATTTTTATATATTAAACTATAATATTTTGATATTTTTATTTACTACAATTTTTTTTGTTTTTAAAAATATGCCATGAGTGTATATTTTATAAGGTAATTCATCATTACTTATGGAATCTCACTTTTTTGGTTGTGAGGACACATTTGAGGATATTCATTTCTTCTTTAAATATGGTTATGTCATATCTACTATCTCATCATCTTTACCTCCGATGATTGTTTTGTTATCAATCTTCAAAAGATCTTATATTTGTTTCACCTCATTACATTTGGACATCCTTTGTTTTGACATGTAGACATTTAGATTAATGTTTTAGAGGTACACAAAATTATACTTCTTCTCTTATCTATATTCTTAGAGTTGAGTTTTATTTTCTATGTTTGACCATTCATTTTTGGCATGTTATAATTACTTTTGTGTGATGGTATCTAATTTTTCAAGCTTTCTCTTTTATGAAGGGCTATTGATTGTAAATTAGATTTTTGTGTATTCCTTTGGGGGTAATGTTGAGTCCTACTTTTATAAATTCTTTCATAATTTTTATCTTTTTGAGATACCCTCTTTCCTATGGGTTTTTCTTTTTTACTTCACTTGTGAGAGATATTTTATAAATGTGTACCTAAAAAGGCCTTATAGTTGGGACTCAAATTGTTAGGATATGTGACATCAACCTTGTAATCCTATGTGATTCATATGTCTCCATGTTCCATGGAATGTGTTCTAGAAGATATGAGAGAATTTAAATCAATATTGGAAAGTTGTAATTTCTATTTTAAGGAGACAATTTAATGTTGGTGGAGGTTAGACATCAGAATGGAAAATGTTTCTCTGAGGAATTTAATTTAAGAATATTAAATATAATTCATTAGTTGACAAATATTTGAAAATAAAAGATCATCTATTATTGTTACATCAAAAGTTAAAGAGTCACAAAAGTATCTAGAAATGAAGAGTTTAAAATGCTATGGGCTGGGTGCCCATGTTGGCTCCTAGAATTTTATTCAATACTTTCATGAATTTTTTTCTCTGAAGAGGGCATGGTGTTTTTCAAGTGGTTTTCTATCTCTTGTTTCAACTTAACATTGGTGGTTTTACCTCCCACAAGCTCTATAAATGGGTACCATTGGATGAAAATATTGAGTTAAGTTCTTGTAGGTAACAAGGTGTTTCTAGATTGATCTTAGAAGATGGTAAAATGTGATCTTAGTCTAACAATTAACCTAAATCACTCTTTCCACCATCAAATAATTAGGGACATGAAGCTAACTACAAGAGACCATCTGTTTGTTTTCCTTGAGGAAGAGATAAATCAACTAGTCAAGGTTTTGGTGTCCTTTGTTCATTTTTTATGGATGCATGTGGATGTGATGATTTATGTTAAAAAATTAGGTAAAAATGACTAAAGAGATAAATTGTTTTAGAATCTCAAAATTGCATAATATAATTGTAGAAATAAAAAGTAGAGCTAAAAAATATAGATATAAGGGAACTTGGCATAAAAGTATAATGCAAAATTAGCTAGAATAGGATGAGGACACCCTAGCCTAAAATTTATGATTTTTATGGTTTTAGAATTTTTATTCAAGCATCACACTCTATAGTCCTTTTCACATTAAGATCATATTTTGAAGTCTAGAAATTTGTGAATAATCACCTTTCCCTAATTTGATGAGAGAAGGTACTTGAATCATTGTCTTAGGGTTTTGATGTTGTGAGATCTCCAATCAACTTGAATTTTCTTCAAACCTTTAACCTACAAGAAGGAAAAGGGGAGAAGGGTTGTACTGTATAGGGGATTTTCTCATTCAAACCCCATTATTTTGTTTCCACCTCCAAAAAATACTACAATAATAATAATATAAATGACATGCCCCATGGAGAGTAGAGGAAAATAGATAATTGAATGATAATGATAATATTATAACTTACCAATGATATTTGTATTCCTTGTTGGAATAATTTCAACTTTCTCATCACATATAAGAATTAAAAAAATGTTTCTTGAAGATCTTGCAAGTGTTGGTGCTCATAATAATAATAAACATTAAAAAAAAAACATCTTACAATGTATGAAGATGATTTTTTTAAAGTGTTGTAGACATGCAATTGGTTGAAAGTATGTTGTACATATTCTTCTTATTTTTATCATGAAATCACCTTTAGGATGCTAGAATGATATCTAAATTCAATAGATTTATTAAATGTTGAAATGGAGGGAAAGACTTATACTTATATGAGTTTCAACATATTTTGCATTAAACTTTAAGCCAACAAATTATTTTGAATTCATAAACATATTAAGGTCATTAATAAAAAATTTAAATTTGGGGCATGATTATGGGGGACAAGAGTGAGGTCACTAGTCCAACCTTATTTTTCATTTTAGATATTTGTAAAATAAATATTTAATTTAATTTCCCAACTTTAATTCAATTTCTCAAAAATGGAAACAAAATGGATGATTAATAAGAATAATTAGGCACATAAAATTAGGAGTGAAAAAGAGTCCAAATTTTGCAGGAGCTAATCATGACACAAGAATTCATGGTCCTCCCAATACCGAAAAAATTGTGACATAGATTTTGGGACCCTAAATGCTAGCTATCTTCCTACGATATTCCACCTAGAAACATGAAGATTTGGGCTCCTAAAATGCTTATGTAACATTCAAATTAGGATGTGTGCAATGTGATTTGATGAAAATGGAGTGATCTAAGTGATGATAAATTATGCAATTGATCAAACATGGATGTAAAATCTAAGAATTATGAATTGTTTGAAAACACATTGTGAATTGCAACAATGAACTAGAAACATAGGTAAATGGAAACATAAGTTAATGAGATTGAACATAGTGCACCTGGAAGTAAAATGAAGTCACTAGAAGGTTCTGGAATGTCTATAAAACTTTTGTTAATGGTCATTGGGACTCATTTTCCAAGCATGGCGAATCAGTCCAGTTGTTGGTGAAATCTTCTGGAAACTCATTTCTGGCTGCCGAGAGTTGAAATATGACAAAACCTATTTTTAGCCTATAGGTGGGATTCATTCTCCATGGGTGGTGAATCAGTCCACCTACAAAAATCTAGAAAATCAGAGGAAGATTTTGTGGAGTTAGATCTGCACTTCTGCCTCTATAGGTCTCCGCTTATGAAATTGTCAAATTCGGGTTTGAAAATGGCTTTTGTTGATGATTTGACTTGAATGATAGGAGGATGACTTGAATTACTTTTAAATTTAATCTTCAATTATGATTATGGGTTTGCCTTGGTCAAACCTTGTTTAGGTAATTAAACCAAAATGATGAAATAAATGATTAAGACATGAAAAATGGAGTAGATTACCTTGCAATGATGATTGATCTTATAAGTTTGCAACATAACATGTAGAATCAACCCTTAAATGCTTTAGGAAGCTAACTTGATGACTTCTAATGGAGAAACCTTAACTTGCTTGACTTGTAGTAATAGATAGATGATAAAACAATGATGAGAGATGTAATAGTGAATGGTTAGTTTTAAAATGATGATAAAAACACTTATTTATAGTCAATTGTTCCTTAGTACCTGATTATACTACATCACAGGCCAACATGTAATGAAAATAAACTTTAAATTTCACCTTTTTCCTGCTCAAGGGTCAAAATGGTTACCAAATAGGACTGATTCACCAAGCATGGCGAATCAGTCCCACCTAGATGGGAGTCATTTTCCAAGCATGGGGAATGGGTCCCACAGGGGCCATTCTGACACCTATGAAGCTAAGGAGATAGGAAATAAGGTTTAGTTTATGCAAGGTCAGTCACTTAGGGAACATTATTTCTAATGTCTCCACGAGAGGACCAATCAAAGAATAGTATATTCTCAACTTAGGGGATGTAGTGTGTCGCATCAAACCACTAAGAGTAATTTGCAATATGCTTAGAAAGATCACACTTATGAAGGAAATTACACCCAATGTCATCCACAAAGTGACAAATGCATCAAAAAATTGGCAAGGCTACACTAAGAAACATGAATTCCCAATGAAATGATGGTAGTGTATGCCCCCCACTTTAAAGAAATTGCTACACATCGTTCTATGAGCAATTACTTGAAAGTAGAGAAGAGGAAGAAAGAAAGACATGAGAGCTAACTCAGAAAGCTCCATGCCAAGTCATATGTTTCAAAATTAAGCCACGTCATGTCAAGGAAAAAGAAAGGGAGTATGTCACATGTGAGTCAATCTTAAGACATGTCATTCACATCTCAAGCTTGCTCTTAAATGTTCATGAAAGGTTAACAACAAGTCAAAAGAGATAATGACAAGTGACATATGGGTATAAGGTTATCTAACCCTTTTCCCCCCACTTAATGCAGGACAAAGGTGAGCCTAAAGTGGATGACGATATGCTACCCCTTGCAATGGATGCAAGAAATGTAATAGTGAGAATATTATTATCCTACAACTATTACATGGCAAGGAGAAACAACTAAGGTTATTGAGGTGAATAATAAAGAGTTGAGAAAGATGCTTGTGTAATAGTATTGATGTTGAGTGAAGGCTTGTTGATCTCGGTGAAACAACAATAACCAAGACCATGAGTTGTGTGTTGTGTGTTAAGTTCAATATGGTTGGAGATACCTTGCTCTTGATCACCACAACCTTTTCCATTATACCCAACTTATTTCATAAAATGATAACCTTTTCCAGGGCTTTGGAATCAGGAGGTTGTTTGATGTTGTGTTCATCATGGGTGATTGAGGAGTTTGTGACATTGTCTAAAGTGGTTGAGGTGTATGCTTTTGAAAGGTTATCCAAATTCTACGTTAAAATAATAGTTTGTTGTTGTGGTTTCTTGTCTTTGAGTATGTGTTCACCCATAAACTAGGGTGTGAAGTCTAAGGATCCTCAATTGTCACCAAATAAGTTATGTGGAAATTCCTCATTGTTGTGTGCAAATGTAAGAGGATCTATGTTGGATGTTGGAATCAATGTTGTGAGAGGACTTGTAGCTCCGTTTTCAAGCTGCAAGCAACTTTCAGGGTCAGGATCAATGTCAAGTTGATAACTTTTATTGTTATAAACCTATTTCATTAAATGGTAAAAGTTTGAAGGAACTGCATTCATCTCATGAATCCATTGTTTTCCTAAAAGAAGATTTTATGAGAGTTCATAAGGCATGACATGAATAGGAGTTCACAAAGTAACCACCCCAACCATAATAGGTAAAGTGATTATCCCAAGTGGTTGCTTTGTTGTATTATCAAATCCTTGAATATAGACAGAATTAGGTTTTATTTGTGATCTATCTACTTCTAATCGATCAAGAAGGCTCACATTGCACACATTAAGGGCAAAACCATTATCTATGAGACTGTATTTGATACCTATGTGATGAAATTGAGTAATTATCATAAATGAATCATGTTTTTTTTGTAATTCCAAAGGAGGGAGCTCATGTTGATAAAAATTAATATCAAGACTATGTTTTTGAACAAGAGCTACCACATCAATCAGAGTGGTTCCAGAAGGGATTGCTATTTGTTGTAAAGTATTTTGAAGGGTGGTGTTGTAACTTGGGGATGTTTGAAGTAAATCTCAAAGGGAAATTTTTGCAAGAGTATTCTTTAATTGTTCAACAAGATCATACTCCTTTGTGGGTGGGAGATAGCGAGGAGCACTAGGTGGATTAGGTAAAGGTAATGATGGTGGAATTATTTGTGGAGGTTGTGGGTTATTTAATGTGTTATATGTATGAGCAATAGTATCATCACTAGATTGCTACAACACATTACAGGGATGAAGGGGATGCGACGACAGCTATTTAAAGAGTAAGTTTAGTTTTATTGGAAGGATGAAGTAGATGTGAAGGTGGGTAAAGGGTAAGTTTAGGTTTAGTGTATTGAGGTTGAATATTGTTAACATCCCATAACAAGGGAGATTATTCATTGTCCTTAGAGGTGATATTATGTTTGTTTTGAACTAGGATATCCTCCCTAGAGGGAGAGTTCCTAGGAGAACAACAAACCACATGTTCATGACAATTAAGGTTTTGTTTATCTAAAAGAACTTCATGACCACTAAGGGAGGTAGTAATGGTTGAATGTGTTTGATTATTGATAGTGGGGAGATTAGGGGAAGGTTGTAGTTGATTGTTGGTTGTTGTGAAGGTCACATTCTCATCTACCATACTACGAGAGCTTGTAATCTATTCATCGAAGGTTGGAAAAGTAACTTCATCACAATTATGATGAGAATCAAGGATTGAATTGATTTGCTCAAGAAAGTTGTCTGTAAGTGAAAGGAGGCAACTAAAATTCTCATGACACTCATTGGTTATGTTTTCTAACAACATAATATCTTCTTCATGACTAAGAGGGATACTAGGAGAAGAATAAATGGGAGTATCATAATCATGTATGACTTCATTACCTTGTACCCTAATAGCTTCCACAATAGGAGAGCTAGGGGAAGGATCATAAAGAGGATTGTCATATGTTTTAAATATTTTCTCTATAAATTTTTCTATAAGTGAAAGGAGATAACCAAAATTCTCATGACTCTCATTGGTTTTGTTGTCTAACAAAGTATCTTCATTACAACTAGGAGAGATACTAGGAGATGAAAAAATGTGAGTATCATGATCATCAATGATTTCATTGTTTTTTTCCCTAATAACATGCAAAAGAGGAGGTGTAGGGGAAGGATCATAAAGAGGGTTTTTATAGACTTTAAAGTTTTGATTATTCAAAACCACTCTATCATCCTCGATATTTGCAATCTCATGTTCCTCAAAGTTATCCTCACAATGAAAATTAGGTAAGGTGATTTCTAAGGATGTGTCTATGATTGCATTTTCTTGTACTAAAATATCTTCCCAAAGGGGATGACAAGAAGGACAAAAAAGAGCATGATTCTCAATGATTGTATCTCCTTTCACCAAGATACCTTTGTCACTAAAAGGAGAGGTATTGGGAGAAGAAAAAATATGATCATCATGGTTATCTATGTTTGTAGGAACTTCTATCACATCATCCACATAAAGAGGAAACATAGGAATAAGACATGCAGTGAAGAAATGATAATCATGCTTATTGACTAACATTTTGAAATAACAATCTATGATAACTCAAAATGCAATGTAAAACGTTGGAATGAAATGCAATTTTCAAAGAGAAATTGACTGATTAAGTTAGATAACAATATGAGAATGCAATGTGCAATTTAAACTATGCATGAAATGGAGCAATTTATGCTAGTTTTGATGAAATGCATGCTAAAAAAATGTAACTAACTATTATAGGTATGAAATGGCACCAAACAGAAGCCCATAAACACTATTCTAAATTTTGTAAAGTGTTGTTTCAGGGATTAGAAGGGACTGATACGCCCAAGGTGGCGAATGAGTCCCGGTATGGACTCTTTTCAAGATTTTTGTGAATTTTAGATTGGTTTTAGGAATTCTAAGAGCCAATATGCAGAGTTGAATGAAAAATGTAGAATTTCAATAAATATAAATGAATGTAGATACAAAAAATGCAATCTAAATGCACTTTTATGAATGCAAATTTTAAAGTCTAGCATGAAAACTAATGAAAATCCTAATGCAAGATGAATGTAAGGCTAGATCTATGATGAAAGACACAAAATCAGAAGAGATAAGTATTCTTCATGTCAGGTTCACCAAAATGTGACATAGATTTTGGGACCCTAAATGCTAGCTCTCTAGAAAGAGAGACATTTGGGCTCCTAAAATGCTTATGTAACATTAAAATTAGGATGTGTGCAATTTGATGTGATGAAAATAGAGTGATCAAAGTGTTTCTAAATTATGAAATTGATCAAACATGCATGCAAAATCTAAGAACTATGACTTGTTTGAAAACACATTGTGAATTGCAACAATGAACTAGAAACTTAGGTAAATGGAAACATAATTTAATGAGATTGAACACAGTGCACCTGGAGGAAGAATGAAGTCACTGGAAGGATCTAGAATGTGTCTGAAAATTATGTTAATGGCCTATAGATCTGATTCACTGAGCATGGCGAATCAGTCCTGCTACTGGTGAAATCTTCTAGAAACCTATTTCTGGCTGCTGGGAGTTGAAATCTAACAAAACCTATTTTCAAGCCTATAAGTGGGACTCATTCATCATGGGTAGAAAATCAATCCACCTACAAAAATTTAGAAAATCAAAGGAAATTTTTTTGGAGTTAGATCTGTACTTCTGCCTCCTACAGGTCTGCGCTTATGAAATTGTTAGATTCGGCTCTGAAAATGGCTTTTTGTTGGTGATTTGACTTGAATGACTTTGAAATGTAATTTTCAATGATTCTTGAGCTTCCAAGAGTCCTAAATGTGCAAACAAACAAGACAAGAAAGATAAATTGTTGATTGTTACGGTATGGGGGTTTGCCTTGGTCAAACCCCGTTTAGGTAATTGAACCAAAATGATGAGATAAATGAATAAGACATTCAAAAATGGATTATAATAGCTTTCAATGATGATTTATCTTATAATTCTATAGCAATACATGTAGAATCATCCCTTGAATGCTTTAGGAAGCTAGCTTGATGACTTCTAATGGAGAAACCTTAACTTGCTTGACTTGTAGTGAAAGATAGATGATAAAACAATGATGAGAGATGTAATAATGAATGGTTAGTTTTAAAATGAGGATAAAAACACTTATTTATAGTTAATTATGCCTTAGTACCAATTATACTACATCACAGGCCGACATGTAGTGAAAATAAACATTAAATTTCACCTTTTTCCTACTCAAGGGTCAAAATTGGGGCTAGATAGGACTGATTCAGCAAACATGGTGAATGAGTCCCACCTAGAAGGGACTCATTCACCATGCATGGAAAATGGGTCCCACAGGTGCCATTCTGACGCCTATGAAGCTAAGGAGATAGGAAATAAGATTTAGATTGCTATCTTGTCGAGTGTTTGATCAATTAAAGCCTTAGGATGCACAATATGGGTCAATTAGGGTCTATCATTGATGATGTAAATATTGAATAGGGCTTGGGACACATAAATCAATGTGAAAGTTTGATTAAATGCACTTTACAACAGTAAAATAAGGTCCACATAGCCTAGAAATGCACAAGAACCCATGTGAGTGTGTAAGACACATTGCAACACTAATTTATCATTAATTTCACATTAAGAAACTTCTAGATTGATGTGATGATGTAATTAAGTATGTTTTATACTATTGAATTAGGAAGAAATAGGTTAATTATGTCTAGAAAAGTGTGAAATTCCTTTACAAGACTTTACAACATGTTTACAAGATGTCATTAAAAGCATGTTGTTTAATTTGCAAGGATCTAATACCTAGTGTGGAGACATAAAATGCCTCACAACACTAGATTAGGGACTCATTAAGTCCATTTAATCTCATGTCAAGTAGTGGCTCCAATTTTTGATGGCACAAAAGATAATATCTACTCATTATGAGAGATTCATAGTTACAGTTGCAACTTTGAGAGAAGCCTTGTAGTCTCTAAAAGACGCTCAAGAATTAATGATAATGGTTTCCTATTAGTCAACCAAATTCTCCACACATTCACCCCCCAAGCTGAAGAATAGAAGATTTGGACCTCACAAAATTATGTAAAGCAATTGAGGAAACCCTAAGGGATGCTAGAATTCCTAATCAATGAGGAGCTACAAGGAAATAAAATGAATTCATCCTCTCCCACAATGTTGCATCAAATGGTAAAAACTTCTAGGCAGCATTGAATAATAAGGTCAGCAAGATCATTGAAGAGTTTAATGTTCTGCTCTAGATAGGATAACCCACCATTTTCTGATCAGATGGAGGAGTGTTACCAAATCAAGCAGATCACGAAAGCAATTAGGCTCAAAACATAGGCCTCTAAAGCTCTAGAGGGTTTAAGCTCATCACCCGCTATCGGGGAGATCAAGAAGGAAATTCTTCCCCTTTCTCAACTATGCTACTACATTGACTTGTCTCATCACGGTTTGGAGGAGTTTCTTTTAAGGAAGTCCTTGAGTTGGATCAAGCCTATGAGATTTTACACACCCTCATCTGACCCACTAATGTAGATTAAGAGACCCAACACACCACCTTCCTCAAACTCTAGGTTCATGCATCCACAAGTGAAGGCCTCCTGTGAGTCACCAAAATTGTAAAGAAATTTTTTCCTTTGGACATTTTTTTTGGTTTTTATCCCTTGCTTCCTTTATGCTTCTGGATGGATCCTCATCCAAATGACGGAGACTACTTTCGCATAAAGGCACGCAATGCACCACGTGGTGGCTATCTGAATTTATATATATCGTTTTGTTTTCGGGAATCAACTATATTACATGTCAGCTTAGTGGCCATTTTCTTCAAAACCACTCTCACAAGGTCTGAAATTTCCCACTCGCTTGACACATCATCTATTTTTGTTAGATAGTCTGTACCTTCCATGAAAAGATATTTTTGGTTGGATTTCATCAGGAAGTGTGGTAGATATCTTACTTTTGGGGTGGAACCTTCGAGTCGGCATCATCAATCTTCGAGGTTGATGAATCAAATTTTTCCAAGCTATCTTAAAATCCAATTTTATTCTGATAGTATATCTGCACAAAATATCAAGAGACATTAATGAAGCAGTTGAGACTTTATGAGTGAAGATTATTGTGATCTATTCAAGGATCTAAGATCAGATTGTGAGGTATTAGATCTAAGCACCTAGCAGTTTCTTCTTCTTCTCGATTGTTTGTGGTGGTGTCCTCTTCTTCTAGTCATAAATGAGGGATGGCAGCAGTGAATAAAGAGTTTGCAAGTTTTCTTTGAAAAACCTTTTCGAAGAATATATAAATTGTTTTAGGGAGTTTTATTTTCTCGAAAGTAGGGAGGTCTTTACATAATACTACTTATTCTCTTTGTCATGTTATATTTAATTCAGACTATCATCAGATTAGCATCCAATATTTTCTTTTAGTTTAAATATATCATAAAAGTTTTATTTTTTTGGCAGAAATCTTTGAAATTGTGCATTCCATGGCCTTTTTCAACTTTTTTTTTCATATTTCGTTCATATTGAAAACATTGTGTTAATTTTTTTTTCATTGATAGTTCAAATAACTAATTTACATGTTGTTAGCTTCTATGTTTATTGCTATCTTTCAAAAATTGGATCATGTATATTACACTCTTCCATTTTCTGTAAGGGGTATTCCATTTTCCATATTATGTTGTAAAGGAGGAAGGATTCTATACATTTTTGAGTATTCCTATTAATCTTTAGGGTTTTCTTATTTATGACCGAACCTTAGTGGATGCTTCCCATGGGGAGATTTGAAAGACTACATAGTCATTTTTTTAGCTTTTTGTTGCTTGTTCTCTTCCCAACAATGAAGAATCTGTGGCATTCAGTGTCTATCTTATTAGTTATAAGAAATTGTTAAGGTTTTAAATGTAGTAAATTTTTTGGCGCATCACCATCTTTATGTTTTCTTTGCATTTCTATTCACCTCCTTTCCCCTAAACACAAAGAAGAGTGCAATTTCTTTAAAAATCCCAGAGGTCATTCAGTGAGGAAAAAATTGGTACTACACTCTTTGAATTCTCTATAAGGTTGTTCAGAGAGGTGCAAGCTTTAATGATCAACACCTTACATCTGATGAAGTTTGTTTTAGAACTATCCTCAGTTATGTTAACAATCATGGGATTCCACAGGATCATCAAAATTCTAAAGCTTCCAATCACCTTAGCATAGAACCCCTTCCATCTTTTGCATCATGATAGGAAATACTTCACATCCTTAGCACTCAATTTTTTCTCTTGCAACATTAAAATATCCGCTCTTAGTATCTCTAGGTGACATTGTAACCAATGTCATTTGTCAAGGGAATTTCAGAACCTAACATTCCATATGATTATTTTTGTTACTCCTTGAGAGAGGAAACACCTCCATTTTACCTAAGAAGATGCGTAGTTGATCTGAGACATCAACATCAGTACCCCTCAACACTCCATTCAGAAAGCTACATAAATAATTTTCTACATCAAGATCAACTTCATTTTGGCATGAGGCACTATGCTCCACTGCAACTATACTTTTCTTGTTCGACACACAATTATAGTCCACCTTCTCCTTCCTAGTGCAATGACATTTATCCAGCCCACACATATCTTTGTTTATAGGCCAAATTCTTAGATCTAGAGTTAATGGAGTCAAAGTATTTTCCTATGTTGGCTTCACAACATCATTCTTATCACATTCCCACTCAAAATTTTCTTGACTACCATTGGAAAAACATAAGTATTTTCATTCCTCTAACTCCACCTTGTACTCCCATACTCTCCCAAGATTTGAGGAGGATGGATTATGGTAGTGGCCAGATGGAGATAAGTCTCAAAATATATTGTCACGACCACTGAATTGATCTCCAGGATAATACCTTGTTTAGAACCAACCTTTCTAATAAAATTAACTAACCAATACTCTAAAGGAAGATTATATAGTCATACGAAGTATTCATCCTTGGAGGGGGCCGTTCTCCTTGGACCAAAGTTTCTAGACCATTTTTTCATATACACCATATGGGATCCCACCCTCAAAATGATCTTAGGTAGAACTTCATCACATTGTTTCCCATTATCAAATTCAACTATAAAAAATCCTTTGGGGGAGGAAGGTGACTTTTGATATGGTGTGTCAATTCTCCATTATCCATGATGGCATCCCATTCTTTCTTTGATTGTACCCTATAACTTTCCCAATTAGGGAAAGCTGCCCCCCGATGTTCGCCTCAAGATCAACCACCTTTGATACATCTATTATTGGTGCTTTATTAGTATGTTCCAATATATGCCAAGCACCTATGCCTTCCCATACCTCCTTCCTCTTTTTCCACCAACAAAGTTTTTTCTAGTGATTTAGAGGAGCAGTTGTACTAGAATTTCTTGCAAGATCCATCTATCGTGTGGGTCATAGACCATCCTTTTACGGACCTATACAAATCACATTCACCCCAATTGGTAATGGTGGAAATTCATTATCACTTTCATACTAACACCCACCATTCCAAGTTGTTGAGCTGTCACTTGACATTATGTCTGCACTTGTTGGTTTTCTGCATAACCACCATCAAAACACTCCATCCATACCTCACTAGTCATGCACTGGTAGATAGAGTGCATGGGGACATCACACTCTGCAATAGTCACCCACGTGCCCCTGCCTCTACCATCTGCTCCGTTGAGGGGATTGTACAATCCTTCTATTTACCATAACCTTGAAAATTCTTAACCACATGGTACCAAATCAATAATTCCAACACACGTGTAGGAAGGCTTCTGTTAATAGTGGCATTTTAGTGTCAAAAAAATCCTAATCATTTCAAAATACATTACAACTACAAAGTTTCTCAATAACTCTAATAAGTGGTAAACTTTTGCATGGCTACTCTCTATATCATGGAATTAAAGAATATCTCATTTCAACCTATTGGTGGATGATCATTCCACACAAACTCAAAATAATACATGGCATAACCTTGTACCTACATATATCATTAAAGATAATAAGAACATGGAGAAATAAAATGAACCCTATTTGATTATTTGAATGAATGATTAATGAAAATATTTGCATGAATAATTAATTACAATATTTGCATCATTTACATAGTAAAATTAAGCCATATTCAATTATTCAATTAATCACTTATAATGAAAATATGGATAAAATTGATAGAAATAATTATATTAACCAAAAACCTATATTCCTTTATATGTTGATAAAGTATAATATTAAAAATAAATCCATATGGATATATAATGTCACATATCTATAATACAAAATATATGTTCAAAAATACCATGTATAGGAATACAACAAAGAACCAAAATTTAGTTATTTTACATTATGAGAAGGAAAGAGATGACAAGCTATGTCTAACAATTGAGTGGATGGAGAGGCATATGTTATTGGTTTCTTTTGAAATTTTTCACTTGTCCTATCTAAGAAATCGTAGACCTCCACCTAAACAATACAAATTATAGAAATAAATATATAGGTGTAGCACCGTAAATTGTCACCCTTAACAATTTTACACTAGGTTTTGATACCCCTAAATTATTGAGCATAATTGGGTCCCTAATTTCCAAGTTATGCATTCTATATCCCATTTAAACAACTTTTCAATATATTATAAGAATTCAAAAAATGCAAGAAATTAATGATTTTCCCATGTTACATTGTGTCCTTGAAAATAGGGCCAAGACCCATACGCCCATGGGCATATGGGTCCCCTTATTTTGTTGTGGACTATTTTTTAATATGTCAGAGTGGCCATTTTAACATTCAAATTTCAAATTTCAAATATCAGTTATCAAGATTTAATTCTTTGGAAATTAGAGAAATGACTATAAATACCTATTTATTACATCATTTGAAATCCATCTAGCATTAAATGAAAATATATTGAAAAAATTATGATCAAGAGCACTATCAAGAAAGTGAATAGAAACATTTCAGCACATTATTGCAATAATTCAAGATCCTAATATCATGTCAAATTTTATGCTTGTTCATGTTGTCATTGTTTTGTGAAGGCTAACACTTTTCTATGTCTCCAAAGCATTCAAGAAAACAAAGTAAAGAAAGATAAAAACCTTGACGTGATGTGCATGACTTCAATCCTTCAAAGAAGCCATTGAAGGGTGGTGAGTTGTAACATTTTGTTATTCCATCATTCCTTCCTTTCAATTATATATTTATCATTGGCATTTTCCATTGTGGAAGTGCAAACACTTGAACATGGGGTTTCATTGAGGCAAACCCTTAAATTTCCCATGTTCCATCTCTTTGAATGTGTAGGTTATAGGTTTAAATAGGATTGAATAAAGATTGAAGACAAGTTGATCATTGTTGTGTTCAAATCCCTAGACTTTTTCAAGCCACAAAAACTCACCTATAAAATTATCTAACAATATTTTGATAATGTTGCAGACAAAAATAAGTAGTTTAGATTTGTCATTAGAGGACCCCAAAAGAATAACAAGACACCCTATCAAAGACCCATACACCCCTAGACATCCCAATCCTCCTATTTATCTCATAAATAAATTTTTAGGAAAGGTACACAATCTCCTGTACTTTCACGATCTGGATGCAAATTATTATTTTAGTATGTTATTTTCCAAGATCTTGCATTTTATGTATTAGGCCATATATTTTGATTAGGTTAGTCATATTCAATCTATATACACCTAAAATCAGTCATGACATCTAATTAATTAAATACCAGTTACTTAATTAATATTTGACTACATATAAATAAATTCTCAATTTATTTATATTGTTCATATTTTCTAATTCTTCAAATCTAAAATCATATTCTTCTAATTTAATTAAATAAAAAAAATTCATAAGATTGTTTTAATTAATTAAGTTTCACTAATCCTTAATTAGGAATTCAAGCATATGTCTAAAACTTTTTATGCCACCTCACCAAGGTCACATGAAATTAAATAATTCTAATTTTTAAATTAGAATTATCTTGAAAAACATGGTTTATTCCTCACACACTTTGGTCTTCCATCCATTTGACATGTTGCCTTTGGTCAAGAGATTCCTCCATCCATTTTTCATGTTGTCTTTGGTCAAGGGGACACCTTCTTGATTCTCTCCATCTGCACCGTTCATTTCTCTTGTTTGAATCTAGACCGTTGATCATTGCCACATCACAAGTTGCTTGGAAAAGCCTATAAATATAACCCTTTTCCATTATATTTTGCATCCCACATTTGAGTAGAGTTATCATGCAGGAATATTGTTTGAGCATTGGAGAATTTTGGAGTCTTATAGTTACATTTCATATCATGTTTTGTTTTGTAGTTACATCTTAGAATCACACTTTGCTTCATAGTTAGCATTTGAGAATATCTAGAATCATCTTAGCTTCATATCATATCATTTACATTGTATAATCTAACACCATTATCCATTCATCATAATATCCATTATCATTTTATCATATAGTTTCATGTAGGAACTTAATTGAATTGCATGTTGAATATTATTTCATTTCTCAAGTTGTCATTTTAACAACCATAGTGCACACAGAAATTTGAGGGCCAAATGGTTTAATAAATCCTTGAGAAGAGTGGACAATGAGACGTTCTTAAAAGATTTGTTTAGCTGCAAAATAGAGTAGTTTCTTTGATTCAAATCTTTGATATAATTTGTTTCATTAAGGTTTGTGTTGATTTACTAATAATTCTCATATTTCACACACACATAAAATGGCACCCACCATGGGGCTAGTCCCCATTTCTAACAATTTTTTGGAAAAGTTTTTGTAAACAGGTTGGACATGATGTTTTAGCTCAATCATGAGTTCTTTTGGCGAATATGATAAATCTTTCACTGCATACGACTTCTGTTTCAGCACATTTGAGGAATCTTCCAATGCATTTGATATCTTTTTTAGTGCACCTGATACTTCTTTTAGTGCATCCATCACATATTTTAGTCCATACAGGGAGTGTTTTAGCCCATTCAATCTTTTCTTTAGCGCATTAAGTATTTGGTTTAGCACATTGAACAGTTCTTATAGTGCATCAATGTTTTAGTGCATGTGATGATTGTTCTAGCGCATTGGGTTACAATTACAAAATATGAGAACTGATTTGTGTTTTCTGCTTGCAGGTACTTTTATATGTTGTTGAAAGACTAATTTATCAAACTGTTGATGATTTATGCATGGGCTAGAGCTATTTAAATACTTTCTTTTACTTAAGATAGGCATCTAGCTTAATTAGGAAGGATAAAGAACACCATTTTTTTGTTCTTGATGAATGGTAGGCATATGCTCTCCCCTTAATTGGGTGACCAAAAAGTTAGACCCATTCACTTTTGTTTCATTCTTAGAGGTCCTGCCTTGTGGGAAAAATTAATCACCAAAGGGAACGACCCAACCGGTAACACGCTAAAGCCAGGCGACTTCCAACTAGGATATAAATGTGGGTACTTGGGGAAAGTTCAAGTATCATGAGGATTGTTCCGACAAGAAGGGAAACAATGGTCTCTTTTCACATGGATGATCCCCCATGAATGAAATTCCTATACTACAACCCTTTGTTATAGCAAGGCCAAAATCCTTAATCTATTTGTTGGTGCAAGAATGGTCATTTTGAAACCGTCCCACATTCTTGCGGCTTTTAATAGATATGAGAAATATGCCATGGAGATTCATGGGTATTGGTGCTTTCCTACCCCATAGAAGTGAGTGTCATGGAGGGGAGCTAGTGGGGTCAAGTATCCAATCATCCTCTAAAAGTAGGTGCAGCTGGAGTAAAATCCAAGTGGGAATCCAATAAATATTACCCTACACAACCTTAGGATTATACATGTTTGATGTGTATTACCAATGTTTTTTTAAACAAATTTCAAATAAAACATCACAGACTGGAAGTGAAAACCTTGATTCAGAGAACATCCTTTGAAAAAACCATTTACCTGACTAGAAAATTGAAAAAATCAAACAAACTTGTAAGAAATTGTGACATTTTCCCAATTCAGCACATCCACTACTTGTTCTGGCACATTTACACCATTCTCTGGCATATCCATATGTTTTTCTAACACATCCACTATATCTTCCAGAACATCACTTGCATTTTGTAGTGCATTCACCCATTACTATAGTGCATCCACCCAATACTTTATCACATTCAAGCTATTATGTAGCGCATCCAACCAATCTTGTAGTGCATTCAAGCCTTTTTGTGGCACATTCAAGCCATTATATAGCACATCCAGACTATCTTACAGTGCATCTATGCAATATTTCAGTGTATCCAGACTTTTTTTTAGCACATCCAAAAAATCCTAAACCAAAGAGAAAGTTTCGCCTTCTGTCAGACAATTAAAAAAATTAGAATTTGGGATCTTTTTCAAAATAGAACCATCATGGCATAATTTGAAGGAAATTATTTTCACATATTTCATCAACCTAAAATAGATGAGAATCAATTGAATGACTTAACTCAACAAATGAAAA
>VDFB02077182.1:0-23123 GCA_007258455.2 Sequoia sempervirens | reverse complement strand
CTCTCTCCCACTCCCTCTCTCTCACTTCCTCTCCCTACCTATTTCTCAAGTCTCTCCCTCTCACCCTACCTAGCTAAGTTCCCCTCACTCCAACCCCTTCTCTCCCACTCCCTCTCTCTTAAACTCTCACTTCCACCCCCTCTCCCTCTCTCCATACTCTCTCTCTCCCTCTCCCCATCCCACCCTACCTAGACAAATCTCTCTCTCTCTCTTTAAAAATTTTTCCTCTCTCTCTAAAGATACACAAATACATACAAGCATAATACATATGTACATACAATCTTGCATCCATAAAAGTATACATGCATACATACATGTAGATATAACTATATACATACAATATACATGCACTGGGACATACATACATACATACATACAAGCATGTATACATACATACATACATGACACACCAACATACATGTACATACAAACATACAAATATATCAACAAACATTCAATAGAGTGGCATTTAACATAAAGGAAGACATAATGCGAGCACATTATAACGCACTCGTGTTATGTCTTGCTTGACATGTATCCCGAAGAAGCAAAAAAAATGTCAAAACTAAGACATAACATGAGCACGTTATAACGAGCTTGCATTATATTTTTCTTTGGGAATCACCAAGCCTTAGCATTGGTATTTTCCTTGGAATACCAACCCAAAGGATTGTAGAGAATTCCCAATGACCAAAGATGTGTTTTTGAAAATTCTACAATTTTTCACATGATTGGGTTTGTGCTCACCATCAGGATTGCATCTGGTTCAATATCGACAAAATCAAACAATGAGAAATGTTAGGTTCTCTCTTAGCTATCCAATGATGTAATTTTTTTCACTTTTTGACAATGGTAAGCCTTTCATCCATAATTTCTTTTGTTTGTATGTCTCTTTTTTGCCAAAATGTAGTGTTTGGTGTTTTTTTGGTTATAAATTAACCATTCATCAAAATTTCAAATAAATTACATTTTTAGAAACTAGACTCCATTCTACAATTTTTTTTTTTAAAAATAATTACTTTCCAAAATTTGTAGGGGAAGCATGGACAAAATTCTGCTTTTCAGGAAGTGCCCACTTAGAAAATTAGTAAAAAATCAAATATTCATTAAAAATTATCAGAAAAATCATGCATCAACTAGATACTGTTAGCTAACTTCTAACCATAGCGATTTTAAAAATACTACAAAAAATTTCACTATGCTAGGGTCGTACAAGAGTTGCTATGTTATGTTTTTTTGAAAAAAACAACACCAATTTGTGTGTGTCCCGCTTTTGAACCCCTTAATCTCAACCATTTTCAAAATAAATTAGTAGTTTAGAAAGTAGACTCATAGCACTTCGATCCTTGTTTTTGTTCCATCTCAAAATTTTGAGTGTAACTATCCTCAATTTCACATCCAAGGTTAGTATTTCCTTATTTTAGAAAAAAATTGGCCACTTAAGCCCCCTTTTTGAGAACCATCTTGGTGCACTTACCCAGAAGACATAGGCTATGAACCTGGTAGGTAGCTGATCCTCAAGACATTTACTTTTGTCAATCCAGACAAACAATTGTGGGGAAGATTTGAAGCTAGACTTCATGTTGACTTGGGAGAAAAACAGAAAAACTCCGAAGCCTAGAGAAATTGGTTAGCCCAATGGATGATCTCAGCACAATACAATATTGATGATATGGCTATAGACATCAGAAGCATAAATAATTTTCTGAAGACTCAAATTGAGCTCAATAATGTTTCTTCCAACCAAAATAAAATTAGTTCTTATATCACGAAGATTGAGCAACACTCTTCTTCTATCATAAACAATCTTTCTAGTGTCAGCTACCAAGTAAGTTAGACACAAAAAGATGTTAGGACTATGGTAACCAACTAGTCTCATCAAGATAGTTATATAAAATCTACCTATGATAATCAAAGAAATTTTAAAAATTCTAGAAAAAAGATGTGGAAGATAAAAAATACATAGATGTTGTAGCTAGAAAATTAGAACAAATTCAGCTAGTAGCTAAGAAAATTAGGAAAACACAAACTGGCCGAGACAGTTCTAAGGAAGAAGAAAGAGAAAGGAAAAGAAAAGCACAAGAGCAACCAGTCCCAAAAAAAAAAGAATAATAGTACAAAGAAGAACAAGGAGGGATGAAAAAGAAGAAATCATTGAAAAAACTTCGAAGAAACCTCAATCCTTTGCACAAATTCTATGCCTAAAGTCAAAGAACATAGTTTAGCCAACAAAGAAGAAAAAGGCAAGATACGTGATTGGTTGCAAGAACTAGAGGTAGAAGAAGAACAAGCAGAACTTGTGTACATGGATGAACCTAGTTTTTCCCACAAAGAGTCCAATGGTAAAGAGTCTACTACATCTGATGTAAATACTTTTGAAGTTTCTACTAGTGAGTCTGAAATGTTTGTAAATATTGATGTTGATAATTTTGAGGAATTAGATTTAGAATTTTTTGATTATAAGAATTTGCAAGAGGTCAAACCTTGGGAATCCATGAAAAAGCTTGTAGACATAGATATTGAAATGAAAGATATAACTGAAAATGCTAAGCTTGAGTAGCCAAAACCGTTTGTTGTAAGCAGAGATATTCTAAACATTAATAAAATTGTGGAATCTTAATTTTGATACTATCTGCACTTGGGCATATACACTTGAAAACATGTTCAACAGGAGTGGCCCATGGAATGAACCAGAATTTTTTTTGTATGCAGTAAGATTATTCTCTGGAAAAATCATAAATTGGTGGAACAATCTACCAGATCATGGCAAAAGGAGTTCCCTTGATGAGAACACTGATTATGTCAAGCAAAAGGATATGGGAAAGTATGATATATTCACTATAGGATTTGAAGAATTTAGGTCATTATTGATTGATCTCTTCTGTGGTGAAACTTCAAATCAAATAAAAAAGGCCAATAAGATATTGCAAACTCTAAAGTTCAAAAATATGGCCAAGTTCCACTCATACAATTTAGTCTTTGAAGCCTTTATGATAACAACCAATAAATTACATGACCTAACCACTAAATAGTATTATCTGAATTCATTACCTTGTGGTTTAGGAATTTGGGCAAAAGACTACATTATAAGGAAAGAGCATAAGATAGTAGAATAATGCACTTTTGTAAAATTAAAAGGAGTTATTGGCTACAAGCTTGAAAAATAATGCTTATTAGGAGCCTTGCAAGCCAATAAGGAAGAATATAATTATACATGCAATTTGAAAGAATTTTGTGACTTAGCATATGTCAACCAGATTGTAGATTTCTGGAGACTGAAACAATTCAGAAAGAAAAGTTGTAAAAAGAAATGCAAATGCAGACAATTCTCTAAGAATAGGTATGAAGGAGAGCACACATTCAAAACGAGAAAATTTGGAAAGTATGGCAAGAAAAGGTATAAGGTTGTTCCCTACAAAAGAAGAAGGTTTTCTAAACAACCACCACCATCCTTACTAAAGAAAATAAATAGAAAGGTCCCAGGAGGAGTAAAATGTTTTATTTGTAAATGACCTCACTATGCAACAAATTTCCCAAAGAATTTAAATCTTGGCACTAAGATTTATGCAATATTTGAATATGAAAATCAGGATTGGGAAATAGTAAATAGTAAATATGTTTCCCCTAATATGGATAATTTGTATGAATTACTGGAAATTGTTCCTAATACTAGCTACATGATGAGATTTAAGGATCTTAAAGATAGGAAAATACATTATGAAAAAAGAAGGTCATCCTCTGAATTAGAATCTCCTTCTGAAGAAGAAGAAGGTTATTTGTTTTCTTTGCTTAAACACACTCTAGACGATGTCAAGCTTAAAATTCAAATTGAGAAATCTAAAGATCCTTATAAAACCATAGGAACAAAGGAAGAAAGGGAAAATATTGTTAAACAACATTTGGAAAGACTTAAGAAACTGGAGTCATAAAAAGAAGAACTCTAGAAACAATTGAAACAACAAAAGAAACCCAAAAAAGGGTATACCAAAGATATCGACCATGGTTACAAAATTCCACCATGGAAAAAAGGACAAACCATCTTCTTCAAAACATAGTACAAGATTTGTTGATATTGATATAATTGTTGTCTCCAAAAAAATTGATCTTATTATGGATGACATGGTTGATCTCGTACGAGCAATTAAAATTCAACACAAAGAAATTAGAAATTATTCTGCCATGGTGGGAGAAATAGAGGACATTCTCTTAAAAGTAGATCAACGGTTAGATCACCAGAATTTTGACCCCGAGCTTGAAACTAAAAAAGAAGAATCACAGGAAGAAAGTAATAGTAATAGTAGCCTCACTCAACAAACAAGAGAAAAATGTGCATCTCTATTATTGGTGAATAATGGAAATTATATCAGAATTAACTTCTATTTCCCATGATTCAAGAAGATTCCTATGGATGCCTTTGTTGATACAAGGTCTTCAAGGTCACTGGCTAAGACAAATGCTCTACCTCCAAAATTATAGAAGCCGAGACTAGATTTATCACATAGTTATGCCATCAATGGAGAAAGGATTCATATGGACAGATATGCATAGGATATACATGTGGAAATTATGAGTAAGATGTTTGTAACTAATTTCATTGAGTATAATGATTTAGAAGATAATTTTCTATTAGTTTTTTTCTTCTCACTAAATATGAACTGCTTCACTTCTAGAAACATAAATATCTCTTAGACATGAAGATGGTCAGGTAGAAATACCTACACTTAAGATAGTCAATCATAAGTTTTAAAATAGTGGGAAAAGAGAGAGAAAAGAGACATTCAAAGAACTAACAGAATCATCTACAGAAATGTTTGATGAAATCAAGAATAGATATTACACAGATTGTTGCAGCATGAATCCATTATAGTTTTGGTCACAGGATCATGAAGAATGTGAAATTCAGATAAGGCCAGAGTGTCTGTCAGTTATCCCACATGAACCAACATATCTGATGAGTCCCTCAGAACTAAAGGAAATGGACGAGCACTTGAATGAACTTCTTGAAGACAATTTTATCAGACCTAGAAAAAGCCCATTTTCATGCCCGACATTTCTGGTAAAAAAAGAGTTGAACAACAAAGAGGTAAAAAATGATTTTATATCAATTATAAGCCTCTTAATAATATCATTCTTTCATTCAACTATCCAATTTTATTTAGTTCAGATTTGATCAAAAGAGCTGCAAATAAGAAAGTGTTTTCTAAGTTTGACTACAAGTCGGGACTTTGGAAAATCAAAGTAAGAGAATCAGACAGATACAAAACTACATTTTTAGTCCCTCAAGGATTGTATGAATGGAATGTTATGCCATTTGGTCTCTGTATAGCGCCAACTTATTTCTAGCGAAGAATGAACTAGGCACTAAAATATTTAAAGGAATTTTGTGTAGTTTACATTGATGATATTCTTGTTTTTTTTTACTCAGAAACTAATCATTTGCAACACTTGGAGGAGCTTTATACAACTATCAGGAAACATGGTATTTGTTTGTCTGCAAATAAAATGGTAATTGGGAAATCACAGGTAGATTTCCTTGGTCTTTGCTTAAATAAAGGTAAAATTCAACTACAACCTTACATCCTTCAACACATTCAAGAATTCCCAGGCATACTAGAAGATAAAAAGCAAATCCAAAGGTTCCTTGGATGCTTGAACTATGTGACACCTTTTTACAGAGGATTAGCTGAAGACAAAATAGTTATTCAGGAACACCTCAAAGAAGGAAAGAAAGAAGGATGGTCTTTGAAGGCTACAAAAGTTATCCAAAGGATCAAATCCAAGTTTCAAAATTTTCCTTCTCTCCAAATTCTAACCCCAAAATTACCACTATTCTTATATACTGATGCTTCTGAAAAAACATGGTCTATTGTCCTTATACAAGAAGAAGAAGATGGGAAAAGGAGTATTTGTAGCTATAGGTCTAGAACATTTACTGATGCTAAAAGCAGATACCACATAAATGAAAAAGAGATACTGGCAGTAAAGAAAGGAATGGAAAAATTCAAAATATTCCTCAAGCTAGTAAAATTTATGGTTCGCACAGATAGTCAAGCAATGAGAAGTTTCTTGAAGAAGAAGCCTAATAGACATTACCCAAGGAAGGGTAGCAAGATGGTATTTTGAGTTTCTCAGTTATAATTTTGATAGAATGGATTAAAGGAGAAAATAATCCATTAGAAGATGCTTTGACAAGAGAACTTGTAGGATCCATATATTTTTGTATTGTTTTCAGGACCCTACCTTTTACAGAACTGACAGAACTCCAATGTTTGTCCATGAAAATGATGAAATATTAGAGGATGAAGATAGTAAAAGGATTTTTCCCTACTTTCCAGAACATATAGCTGAAAGACTACTAGAGTCATATTTTCTGAATAAATGGCTCAAGGAACTAAGGAAAACAATCCTATATTACCATGAACAAGGAATAGTTGACTATGATGAAGAAAAGGATTTTCTAGCACTTTTGAGATTATAGGATGCACCAATAAGACATTGGTTTATTAGGTATGGTTGCATCCATGTTAAGATCCAAGGATTGTTTGTAATGAATTGGTTGAAGAAAATCAAGATGAATCTGCTTAAATGTATTAATATGGTTTCATAAGTAGAATTACTTTCCACCAAGACTCTTTTGAAGAGTACATAGATTTACTCAGTTCAAGGTTTAATGAAGATATGAAATAATTCTTGGAATACATTCATCCTCTATTATGGAGAAAAATGATTCAATGTATGGACCAATATTTGACACATTATCCTCACATTGGCTATGATTTCCTAAGAATCGAGTTATATCCACTAGAAGCCAAGTGGTATAAAGAAGTTAGAATTGAAGACTTGGAGATAAAGCTCAAACTAGCAGCAATGGCTAGAAGGATCAAAATGGATTGAGCATATTCCCTGGATTATGTAGTTCAAAGAGATTACGTATTCAATGCCTTCACTCAAGACTGTGAATTGGCCTTTGCACCTTTACCAACAGAATTAATGGATCCAATACCACTCTCATGGAGCTAGCACATGGGATTTTCTATGTCATGATTATTGGAATATGGCTTCTAGTGTTGTCATTGATGGCAACCTAAGTCATTGATCTAGTTTGCACTGCAGTATCTGACTATATTGGAAGACAAAGTGAAGAACAGGGTATCCGGTTGAAGTTGAATTTGTCAAGTAGTTTGCATTATTAGTTTTGGTTGTGGATCTCAAGGAAGGTCATTGGGAATCTAAAATGTCTTATTCTCAATTTTTGTGTTGTTGCATCAAGTGGTGTACGAATTAGGAGATCTAGTTGTTTGATTTTCTATTCATCAATATATGAAGGACGACTAAGCGAATGTTGGGTGTTACGAATGTTTAAGATGGAATTGTTTAAAGTATTTTTGTATTGGAGATTTTGTTTTGGGTCCTAACTATGCTATGATTGACTTTGGTGGATATGCATTAAATGTTGTTCATGATTTAAGCTGACAGATGGAAGATATTTTCTATTTCATTGAAGTCAACATATAGCGATTGAATTCTCCGTAGCGGATATATATATGAGATCAGTTAATTCATTTTGATATGCATGTGTGAGAGTTTGATATGTGTTGATGTGTGTGTGAATATCAGAAGAGCAGTTGAGTGAATTTCATTAGTGCAAAAGAGGATTTTTTGTGAAGTAGAGTAAAGCGAAGTGTAGAATCAGATAGGAGGTTCAAAATCTGATCTATGCACCTAACCAGAACTCTAATCAGACATTTGTAGATGCTATCTACTCAGTTCAACCTTTCTTTTAAATCCAAATCTTTGTAGGGTAGTGAGCCTTCCAGATTTTGAGCAGTGAGCTCTAGGCAGTGTGCCTGAAAGCAAGTGCATTCTCTTTTGTAAAACACTTATATATTTGAGTACTCAAATTGTGGATTGACCTCCACCGTGGTTTTTCCCTTAACTAGGTTTCCACGTAAAAATCCATGTGTTATGGTGTTGTGGCTTACTATTATATGTTCATGCATATTTCTTTTGATTGAATGTTTTAGGCACTTGAGAGAACATATTAATAAAGTTGCAAATTGCACAACACTGATTCACCCCCCCTCTCAGTGTTGCTTATGTCCAACAATTGGTATCAAGGCTAAGTTCCTTGGAAAGAGTTTTATAGCTTGAGGTGGATCTTGGAATGTAATGGACTCTGGTAGTCTTCAACAACAACTTTTTGTGGCACTTGATGATCCTGATCAGTCTAAAGTAGAAGTATGGGAATTGAGAGAAAATCTTAAAGATGCTAAGAAATTCACCAACCATACACTCCCAAATACTCTCCTTGGGTTTCCTAGGTTCTACCTAGAAGGAGAAAGTCTATGACCAAGGATTAACCTATTACTAAATTAAAATTGTCTGGGTTCATTCATGCCCTATAAAGGCTAAATCTAGATATTACCCATTAGAATATTATCCCTACAATTGAGCTTCCTGAAACTTTCTATTTAACTAGCATCACCATTATTATCTTTATTTAATCACACACGTTTGTGCTACCATAACACCCAACCCCACATTCCTAGGTGTTAAACGTAACATTATTCACCCAACACAACCATTGCCACTTATCACTAGTATATATATGTTTCCCAATATATATATATATATATATATATATATATATATATATATATATATATATATATATATTGATTTACTCAAGCATACTACTTTATAAGGTTAAATATTTTTTAATTGACGATCGAGTTTCTATTCACATTGAACTTAATACCATCATTATATATGGATTCTAGCATTTACCTGCACAATTAATAATTATAACACCATCTAATATTGGCTCTTATTATAACATTAACATTTCTTGACAATATTAGTATTAGTATTAATGTTCATATATTGGACCATTAATATTGATTATAAGTTAATATTAAATTAGTCGACAATTACAACTAATATTAATATTATAAGCTAATATTGATAATTAAAATTATTTATGATATTAGGTAAAATATAAAGTATTGAGTCTTTAGATAATAGCATTAAGTCCATACATATTATAGTTAATATTAAACCTATCGACATTATCTTGAATATTAATATTATCAAGGTTGATTTTTCTCCTTATTGATATCAATCTTTACAAATTTAATATTTTTCCAGTTCGGCTGAGAATCATTTTAATTATAAAGCTTATAACATCACTGTTAATAATAACAATATGAAGATTATGAGATAATTTATTTCCTCTTGAAATGATCTTGCTCGTGACTTTGGGTACGGCTATTAGGTGAGAGGGAGAGAACATTGTTTTCCTTGTTTTTATTTTTTTTTTCTTGATTAGATACTACAAAATACTCATGTTAGTTTGTATCAAGAATGTTGATGAGTAGTTATATTTGCATTCTTATTCACCTCTATTTCATCACAGTTCTCAGATCATGTTATTCTTTTTTTTTGTTTCTTTATTTATTGTTTGCTCTATATACACAATATGTATATAGAAAAATAAATCTATTTGCAACTGTATTGGATGTTGAAGGAATAGGGGTTTTACAGATAAGTATGTAAATTTGTGAATATAAATGTATTTATTTATCTAATTTATTTACCCCCTGTTGATGCTCTTTTGTTTTTTTTTTGGTGCCTTTCTTTTTCTATCTCTCTTTTTTTTAATTAAATTCTTTTGTTTGAATATATACATAATTATTATTATTCTTATTTTTCTATCTTCTTTTTGTTTTTGTTTTAATAACCAGAATACCAGATTCATACTTTTGATGAATATAAAAATTATTTTTTTTATATTTATATAAAGAAATTGTTTGTGCAACATATTGTATAATATAATATTTATTTATTTTCATCCAAAATGATTTATCTAATAATCTCTTCTTCTTTTTTTAACTTTGATTATTAGATTTCAGGAATAATTTTTTTTTGGAAGGCTTTTTATGTAATATGAGTTGTCTTTTTATTTTTTTCCTTATCAAGATTATTAGTTGGTTAATATATATTTAGAAATTTATATTATTTTTCCCAAATATATAGAGTTGTTTGAAATTTGGAAAGTAATATTTTACAACTTTAGAAAGTGAATCTTTTTACAATCTCAACAATTGATTTTTCCATTTATCCAAAATAAACATATTATACCAATATATTAGTTTTCTTTAAAGAAAGAATTTAAAAATAGTTCTATTTTAAAACAATATTTTATTCATCAACTAAAATGTCATATTTCTTACTCTTAAAAATAAATATAATTATATATGTACTAAACTTGCTTCAAATATGTTTTACTATAACTCTCAAATATTTGTAGTTTAAAAAAAACTATTGAAAAAGTTACAAATATTATTATCTCTATTCATATTCAATGACTTATACAATTAAATGGTTCCTAATAATTTAGAAATTTATAGAGACGACTAAATCTCACATGAAAACTTGTATTGTTAATAATAGTTGAAGGATATCATTAACTATATTCAACACATACATTAACTTCACAATAATACACCTTTCTTTGTAAGGTTAAATAAAAATTGTTCCTTCATTAAATACAAAAGGAGACACAATATTAACTTAAATCTAATTGCCTTAGCAACAGTAATATCATTGTCTAATTCTTGCCACAACCTTAAGATATTTTTACTACAAGTATAATCATGAGGAAAAGATACAAGGATAGGGTTTCAACACCCTTTTCACAATCTATGCCATATAATATGACCTTTAAAAAAATTCTTTGGCTCCATTATCCCTTGCATTTACAAAAAAATAGTTGAAAATATATATCACATCATTGAATAACAAATTGTTTCATTCCATTTTTGAGAATATAACATGAGAATTTAAAGAGGTATACCAATGGACACAACTTGCTTATCTCTTCTTTCATTTTACAACATAATACTAGCTATTTCATATTCTAACCAACATTTGTAAAAATGAGAATGACACACAAATAATTTGGGCTTGCTCTCCACCCTACCATAATGGCATCATGAAGCCTCTTGGGCTCTAGCCATACCCCCGAGCAAGAATTAAATTGCTACCAATGATCTTGGTAAGAAGACTAACGAGAATAGTTTATTTATGTTTTTTTTTTTACTATCCATCCACCAAACACACTCTAAATTTTCATACATAAAGATTTGGTATCTTCCTTAACTTGTTTTTGAAAACTTTAACCAAAATAACACAACAACAATTTTCCTAGTTAAACAAATTTGATAACAATGAGAAGGATAACTTATCTCCACAAAATTTGTTCCTTGATCATCTCCTTTGCATGTGAGAGCTCCTTGCTTTCCTTCCCATCTCCCTTCCTTGCCTTTCCCAACTTTAAATTTTCAAAACAAAGTTCTCCAAGGGGAGAAGTGGGTAACATCCATTTCCTCTTTTCTATCCAAGTATATAGGAATTCAACTTGAATTCACTTGAATTAGAGAGAGACACTTGTCACTCTCTCATTTGATCTTTCAACAGACATCCCCACAAGTTCTCACACATGTGTGAGACTTTTGGGGAGATGGGGAATGTACTATGACACTCTACCCAACATCTCTTACAAGGTGGCTTCACACATGTGAAAGCCTTGATGCTCTTCCTAAGTTCATTAATGAACTTTGGGGAGTGGTGGGAGAGTGACAAGTCACTTCTCCCTTCTCCCAAGGACTCAAATTCGTCACACTTTTTCAAGTGGACTTTTGAAGGGTCATATCATGCCCTAAGGACAAATTCACATGTCCAAAAGATCCCCCTTCCATAGGTATAGGTCCTATGGGTCAATTTTTTCACTAATATCAATAAAATTGACCAAACAACACCCTAAAATGACCACTTTAAAGGCTAATTCGAAATTCAAGACTTGACTAAGGATTTCAAAATCCTAATTATACTTGTACCCTTAATCACTTGGTTTAATTCAATAAAGCTCCACAAAACATGTTTATACTAATCTACAATCATTAAAATCCTAAACACAATTAAAACTTACACAAAACCTTAACTACCTCATAGATCATAGGGTCGAGATTTACAACTTCAAAAGATAAATAATTAACTTGGGTCTAGATGGTTCTCCCTTTTTACCCTTGACATTACTCTCACATGTATTTTTCCAAATACATGTTAGATAGAAATATAATAAATACCTATTCAAAATATCAATAATATCAAATTCAATAGTCAGTAAATCATAATACACATATATTCATTTCCTTTCCCTATGGAAGATGAAACTTTGAGCATGCATGAAATAATAATGAAAACCTAACCTTAGCTAAATAATTTATTTACATTACTAAATTTACTCTTAGACACTCCTTCATCTAATAAAATTCATCATGCAACTTGATATCTAATTTATATAATTTTTCTTCAAATTATCTTACCTCAAGTATACCCCTCATTGATTAGAGTCATCATTTAAATTTATCTCGATGGTGCTTGGCTAGTGATCCTTCTGGAAACTTCTTCCCGATCTTCCCAAAGTCCCACTTTGTTCCTAACTATTATTATTTTCCAAGTAGCATGAAATTTATTAGCAAGATTCAAACCAATGTTAGGTACACAAAATTCCTTAGTTCATATCGATCTAAGTGTATTCTTCATATGATACTTGTTCAAGAATCTAAATATTGTCTTCTCACATTCATTCTTAATAGTTTTCCCATTTTCATTTACTAAAGAGAATTTATCACAATAATCATTTAAACTAGTTCATAAGAAAATTAAAATATTAAACATGGAATCAGGTTAAATCATCAATTTATTCACCAAACAAAAATAATTTAACTTATCAAGGCATTACATAATTTATAAACGAGGTTGGGCCTTACAAATTCATTTAGAAGTTGAAGGACCAGATTATTAAGTCTAGGGAGAAGAGAAAGGATCTTTGTGATCAAATTAAGTAGAAAGAGAGCAAAAGCATGGATGATGTTCACCTGAATCAGGCCTTAAAGGAGATAACTGAAGAATGTGAAAATCTTGGTAGAGACAACACTACCTTAAAGCATGAGATGGAATCTATGGCAATGAAGATGACTAAGGAAATTGAAGAAAGAAAGAAGAATGAGGAAAATCTTGTCTAGTCCCTAAAAGAGAGACTTGATGAATGCAACAAAATTAATGGAGAATTCATTCAGTTAGAGATGAAACTGCAACAATCTAGAAACAATGAAGAAGAGCTTGAAAAATAGATTATTGTTCTCAAAGATGAAGTTGCTACTGCAAATGAATATAAGGAGAAGTTCAAGATTAGTTTAGTTAAGCTTGATGAGCTGACTCAAGGATAGAAGAATGGAAATGACAAGTGAGGCCTTGGTTATGAAAAAGGAGAGAGTTCCCGATCAGGACAAAGGAATTTCAGGCAAGGTAATCAAATGAACAAGGAAAAAGGGCTTTCGGTAAGACAACCTAATGCTCAAAAGTTTAATGGATACTGCTTTTCTTGCAATAATTTTGGTCATATGGATGCTCAATGTAGAAGTAAAATGAATTCATTTTTTGGTTAGTGTTTCAATTGCAATAAGTTTTGTCATAAGTCAATTGAATGTGGAAATGTGTCAAACAACTTTGTTAATAAGATACATTAGATGCTATACCTATGGAAGATTTGGGAATATTGCTAACTAGTGTAGATCAAGAAGAAATCAATGGAGTAACTGGTCTGAACAAGTAATTTTTTTTTTTTAATTACAAAAAATATGGTCACATTGCAAGATTTTGCATAAACATGAATACAGATAGAAGAGGTATGGTATACAAAGGAAGAAATATGCAGAAAGATGATAAAGGAAAAGGGAAAGTATCTATGGATGAAATAAGAGATCAGATGAAGAAGACATGGGTGAAGAAGAGTTCATCTGTTGAGCCAGCACTAGAACCTGCTTCTATTAATTCCTCTAGGAATTAGTTTTAGGCCTTTGGCCTAGGGGGAGTTGTCAAGAAAACCCTTCAAACCATTTGCCAATAATTGACACCGAGATATGAATGAGTGTAGTGGTTGCACTAATGATCTACATATGAACTATTGCAATAATTGGGAAAAGATATTGTGTTGAGTTGAAGGTCCACAAAATTTTTTGTTTGATGACTGAGAAAACAAGGTATTCAGATAAGTTAGGGAAAAAGAATTATTACAATAAAATTTAGGTATGTGAGTTATAAAAAGAAAGTTGAAACCCTCATTTTCCACTTTGTGTTGAAGGAAATAAGGAGAGAACTCCGCATTATAATTTTGAAAGTGTAAAGAGAATTCGATGACGAAACCGTAATCCATCAAGTACTTTGATTGTATTGATAAATTTGGTGTGCAGTTGAAGAATTTCTTTGGTATTTTTAAGTCATGCGTATGGAAGATAAAATGGAACAATTCAAAGGAATGGTAAAATTATATGAGTATAGTAGCAAGAAGATTAGAGCCAAAAGAAACATGTTGTTGAATGATGAATTGAAATGGTTGAATGAAGAAAAACATAAAAGCTTGGATATTTGGAGTGAATTTCCTTATTTCAGAAACATAGAAATCATTGAGTTTATTCTAAATAGATTGAATGATGATATTCCTAGATAAACCCTATCATATTTTGAAAAGTGATCACAGCTGTAACTAGGTTATGCAAGGTTGGGGAAGTGATGAGTAAGAAGTCATTCCGAAACAGAGAAGTCAAAACCCTAATTGGAGTAACTGGAGATCAAAGGGCATTGGTAATATCCACAATTAAGGATCGAGTAACAAGGTACATTGTGCATAAAACATCTTACAAAATAATTTTTAGAAACAAAGAAGGTGCTACTTTGGTAGGTGTTGTTTATATTTCACACAAGATGATAATGGAAGATCAGGATTTTGATCTTTATGGATTACTAAAAGATCAATTGATGGAGAACGTGTAATTGTCAAAGGAGACAGGTTACATTTTTAGGTTTGGTAATTTGGTTATATTCCTTGTGATGTATTTTTTGAATTGCTTGCCCCTGAATAGCAATGTAATGTGGGAAGAGAGTGAACAAGTTTGCAAGAAGATTTACATATACTTTAACAATTTGGCAAATTGTGATCAAATGTATGAAATTTTCTTTAAGGCTCTAATAAGGAAGTTTGGATCAATTGGTATTTCCATTTCAGTAAGGGAACTAGAAGTTGGTTCCTCCTTTGGTGAGATAGAGAGAAAGAAGAGAAGAACAAAGGAAATTGTTGTTTGTACTCCACCAACTTGCAAGACTTCAAAATTTGAAGGGAAAAGGAAAGAACAAGTGACTGTGGACATACCAGATGAGGAATCTGATAAGGAAACTAAGGACACCCTTGCAAAAGAACTGAAAATAGCTGAACCATAACAAGAAAAGAAAATGAAAAAAGGAAGTGATGAAGGTGATCTAACCAAGGAAGAGCTATTGTAGCTTGTTCATGAAGAAGATGGAATGTAGAAAATTGTAAACATGTGGTATATCAAACCTTCATATGAGCAGGACATGATCTTAAGTGTACTAAGTGCTCATTTTGTCCAAAATATTATCAAATTGGAGAGTTTGTAGAATAAGTTGCCAGAAGAGATGATTGAATGTATCAAGGAAATCATGGACTCTGAGTCTCAAAATAAGGAAGAAGAAGTGTTTCTACACCTGAAGAAGCAGTAGTATTGTCACTTACCAAGCTGAAAAAGCACATGAATAAACTAAGGAAATGCATAAGCACAACAAACAACATTTATAACTATTGCCTTCGATGACCTTATAAAATCAACAAGTACAAGGAGAAGCTGGAACAAATTGAATCAAAGCTGAATAGTATTGGTCAAAATTTTAACATGTCTCAAGATCAAGATGGTGTGATCAGGAAAAAGATTCAAGAATTGTAGACAGAGCATACAAATGCCTAGAACACTAGGAACATGATTGTTGATACCTTTTGGAAAGTGAAGGACATAACAGAATATAGGCTAGAATAATTGATTGAGATATTGAGGAAGGGAGAAGTATTGGAAGATTCCTTCACCATTCTGAAATACCTCATCAAGATTATCAGCCGACCATCTGAAAACAATAGCATGATCATAATCACCAGGATTGTAGTGGAAGCATGGAAGAAGTTTTTTCCAGAGATGAAGGAAAAGTACAAAATTATCTTCAATTAGCAGTTGTATTTCTTCAAATTTTTGAACAAGTTTTTGGCTACACTTCATAGGGGAGAAAGAAAATATTTTATTATCTTTTTTTCATTGATGTTAAAGGGGGAGAGAGAGTGGTGAAAAATTCCTTATCAATCTTAGGGGGAGTTTTGTTGAGTTTTGAGTCTTGTTGAGTTATGGTGTTTTGAAGTTTTGAAGGTTTCGACACAGTCATTTTTCACTAAGTGTTTCCATCAATGCCAAAGGGGGAGATTGTTGGCATATGGCTTCTAGTGCTTTCATTGATGGAAACCTAAGTGATTGATCTGGTTTGCACTATAGTATCTACCTATATCGGTAGACAGAGTGAAGAACAGGGTACCCAGCTAAAGTTGAATCTATCAAGTAGTTTGCATTATTAGTTTATCAGTTTTGGTTGTGGATCTCAAGGAAGGTCGTTGGGTATCTGAAATTTCTTATTCTTGAGTTTTGGGCTATCACATCAAGTGGTGTATGAGTTAGGAGATCCGGTTCAATTTTTTGTTCATCAATATATGAAGGCCGACTAAGTGAATGTTGGGTGTTGCGGATGTTTAAGATGGAATTGTTTAAAGTATTTTGTATTGGTGATTTTTTTTTGGGTCCTAACTATGCTATGACTGACTTTGGTGGATGTGCATTAAATTTTGTTCATGATTTAAGCCAATGGATGGAAGATATTTTCTATTTCATTGAATCTGACATATAGCGATTGAATTCTTGGTAGCAGATATATATATGAGATCGGTTAATATGTTTTGATGTGCATGTGTGAGATTTCGATATGTGTTGATGTGTGTGTGAATATCAGAAGAGTAGTTGAGTGAATTTCATTAGTGCAGAAGATGATTTTTGTGAAGCAAAGCAAAGTACAAAATTAGATAGGAGGTTCAAAATCTGATCTATGTGCCTAACTGGAACTGTAATTAGGCATTTGTAGATGCTATCTACTCAGTTCAATCTTTTATTGTAATCCAAATATTTGTAAGGTAGTGAGCCTTCCAAATTTTGAGTAGTGAGCTCTAGGAAGTGTGCCTGAATGCAAGTGCATTCTCTTTTGTAAAACATTTATATTTTGAGTACTCAAATTGTGGATTGACCTCCACCATGGTTTTTCCCTTAACTAGGTTTGCACATAAAAATCCTTGTGTTATGGTGTTGTGGCTTACTATTATATGTTCATGCATCTTTCTTTTGATTGAATGTTTTAGGAACTTGAGAAAATAGATTAATAAAGTTGTAAATTGCACAACACTGATTCACTCCCCCTCTTAGTGTTGCTTGATTCCAACATAACATCACCCACATTAAAATGTAGCAATAGGATGCAACCCTGTTTAAAAAGAAAAATCCTTCTAGCCATTACAGGTGTTAAGTGGGCCCTTCTCACTCGCGGGTGTCCAAAAAGTGATTGTCTCTTTATTCTCCATTATGTTAGTGTTTATGAAAAATTGTCTAGCAACTGTCCACTCCATAATGTGGTAAGTGGTAGGATGCATGTCATTCTCATATGGATGGATTCCAAATTTATTGTAAAATTCCTTGAGGTTACAAGATCCACCCCTTCTATAAATTGTTGAGGATGCCTCATTATTGGCATTGAAAGTTCAAGACTGGAGTCTAGAGTCCATCTTTAGGATCCCAAGTTCTGAATATTAGACGCATGCTCTCTCTTGCGCCTTGAGCAATCTAGATGATAATAAATCTATATGCAATTAGTATATATTTTCATTAAAAGTTTGTAATTAAAATAAAGCTTGTTAATGTTTCTACAAATTGGTATTTATGTGTATATGTTGGTGTAAATAAGTATTTTACTTATTACACTTTACTTAAGCTTACTTAGGGAATGCATATCATTGTAGTATGCACTTGTGACACCTAGTTATTTGCATCTTGCATCTAGGTTTGTGCATACATTGAGAGATATGAATTGGACACTTAGGGAAGTGTGTGTAGGAGAAATTCCACTCTTTGTGGTGTGATCTAGTTATCACCTTTTTATCTCCACTTTTCGTGGCATGATAATTCCACTTTAGGTGGGTGATCCACCTTTCATGGAATTATCTAATATTTCTTTCTACCTACCTTGCACATGATTGGGACACTTGTCCCATTCATGGCCCTTCATTGTGTCCTAGCTTGCTTTTATAAGAAAGCCTTGTACATGCTTGTAATTGAACATATTCATGCATATTGAGAATACTATCATCATATTCTATCATCTTCTCTCTCTCTTTTGTGCTATCTTTGATCTCTTGATCCTATTGTTGTTTTTAATGAGTTCTTACATGGTATCAGAGTGGTTGGAGGTTCTTTGCATATTGTTGGGAGATCTTAGTTCCTGTGAAGGTGGTCAAGAGGAAAATATGAGGAGCAGCGATATTTTGGTGCATCCTAGACTAGATCTAACCTCAAATTTGGATTCAGAAGGTTGTTTCCAGTTAGGTTGGCCTTTTGTTTTGTTGAAATCTAACATCGGGAACTCTAGATCCAAAAAAATTGCCTATTTGGGTATTTTTTAAATTTTCTGAATTTTTTTAATAGTTCTGAAAAAAAAAATTCTCATAAAATTTTAGTGTTTAATTATTTTCTGGCAAAAAAAAAATATATCGTTAGTTGAATATTTCTTTGAATTTTTCTGTGAAAAATTAACAATCCCCATTCATTTTCTCTGAAATTTGTATTTGGGGTTTATTTTGATTTTGTAAAATAAAATAAAATATATATTTTCTGTAAAAAAATTTAAAAAAATTCTACAATTTTTTTAATTTGTAAAGTTTTAAAAGAAAAACAAAAATCTTTTAAAGTCTCAAGTAGCTTGGTGACCGGTACATCTCAGAAACTCCGCCAAGAATGCATTCGCCAAGCAGAGCATACCGTAGGCTGAATACTTCGCCACGTGGCACGTTGGCCATGGCCTTGGCCGCTGAATCCACCTCCACCACTGAAAACAAGCCTTGAATGACCGTGAGCCATTTGAATTCAAAGCACCGATGATCACCGGTCGGTATTCTAAACACCGGGCGCGACCCAACCGGCAAGCAGCGACTTTTCTCGGTGCTTCAAAAGTTTCAGTGCTGCAAAACAAAAATTCAACTCCATCAACGATGGATCTGGGTAAGCCATTCGAAATCAGCATTGGAAGTTGTCACCAACGCCTTTGTAAATTTTGTCACTTCAAAATCCAATAGACTTCTTCAAATAGTGGCTTAATCTTCATAAATCTAGCAAATTAAGCATTTCATAACTTCTAGCAGCTCTTTATAAAATAATGCTATTTTAAAAATTTTGGTACTCTTTCTAGAATATTCCATCAATCATTCAAGAACATTCTAGTATTTGAATTGGCCGACGCCTATTAAACGCCAATTTAAGCTTAGCTATAGAGAATATTATTATACATAGCATGCTATTCCTTTTGATGTGTCCCGCACTATCAAATTTAATTAAGCAAAAATGATGATGTCATCATGGCATCATTGATGATGCTAGTTAAACTTAAAAAAAAAAAATTCCCCCCTCACAAATGAAGCTTTAATTTTGCACTGACTTCAAATTATAACTTGCCCATTTTGGCTCTCTTTTTCGAAAGCAATTTTATTTATTTAGCTAATTTTTCATGTAATTTGTATTACAGTTCTTTGGTTTCCCTCGATTTTGGTGGAAATATATTCCATAATTTTCAGCTTTTCAACAACAATATAATGGCCCAATCCTCATTTGTGCACAACACACACTACATTATAAAGTTCCAAGTTGCAAGTGCCCTATTGTACACACACTGCATTATAAAGTGCCAAAATCGTCTTCTTTTTTTTTTGGGGGGGGGGTACTTTGATTGAGTGAATTTAAGGGGGGTGTCTCTTGTGTGATTGTGCCTATTTTCTCTTGTGCTCTTGAATTCCATCACATGGGGTCTCATCTAAAGTTCCACTCTTAACCGACATACCTGCCATGGTAAGTACGTACATGGAGTAAACTAATGGAAAAAGGTTTAATTTACTATATTGATGGAACCATAACTACACCTTCGGATCCTAAGGCAGATCCAACTACACATATGGATTGGCTCACTAAAACTTCCATGGCATTGGGTACACTTAGAAAGTTCATTTCAAATGATCTCATTTTCCATGTTGATAAATGTACTACAGCCAAGGAATCTTGGGATAAGCTTGCTACTTTGTATGGCAAGGTTGATAAGGTTAAGGGATACAAACTTGAACATGATCTCCTAAGACTTGATCCAAAGGATTTTGACACCGTTCAAGATTATGTAACTAAGGAAAATGAGCTAAGAGCACAACTAAATGATTTTGGTATTGAGAAAGAGGATGATCTATTGGTCTTCAACTTGTTGGAAAAGATTCTCGTTGAGTATGTAGCCTTTGTTTCAAGTTTTTAGACTCAAAAATTGACAATTAACAACTTTACATCACCATCTTTTGAGGCTCTCACATATCTTTTGATTCTTGAGCAAAATAAGTTGATGAAAATGGGCATTCTCAAGTCTTCAACTTCAAAAGCATTGGTGGTCAATCATGGAAACAACAAGCAAGGAAAAGGGAAAGGCTAAAAGAAATCTTCACCAAATCCACAAGGAGAGAACAATCAATTCATTCCTCCACAACAAGGCTCATCATCACCTTCTTCAAAGAGCAAGTCAAGCAAGAAGGAGAAACCAACATGTTCATATTGCAAAAAATTTGGTCATGAGGAGCATCATTGTCATGCTGAGTAAATTGATGAGTTGAAATTGAGGCCATGTTATGTACCTATGTACAAATGCAATGCAATCTCTCATAAAGTGGAGAAAAGGAGAAAACCTAGTGGGACAAAACTCCTCCCCAAAAGAGAGAAACAAAACAAGAACATGCTCGAAGAAGGAAAAAACCTCGTGTGAGGAAAAAGTCCCCCTCATAAGAAGAATGAAGATAGTCCATGCAACCCCCCCTCAATGGAGAGTCATTTCTCAAATGTCACAATCTCAGGAGTCCCCAATCTTAACTGAAGAAGGAGATAATGTAGAACAATGTAAAAATTGTTGGAGAGCAGACCAAGGATGATTATGATTCCTCCAAATGTTGTTCCAAAAGAAATTCCAAACTGTGACAAGCACTGATAGAAAGAATTAGGTACAACTACAGAAGATGCCACATAACTAGTGATTGAGTTGAATCTATCAACTCATGGGTAACTACAAAATCTGTCGATGAAGAACTATAGATGAATCCACACTGCAATAGGAGTAAGGTTGAAACCAAGAAGACAAGTGTGTGAGCATCAACTTGAATGCTCATTAATAGCATATTGGTACAATCTAAGTCTCACTGGAGCCATCCACCAAGTATCTAGATGTAGAACCAAACTTTTGAAGACAAGTAGAGTGCTTTCAAAATAATAATGTCTATATGGTGTTTAGTCCATCTCACTGAAATGCATGGGTAACCAACTATTGCATTCATTGAGTAGATAGGAACTAACACTAGATACATAGATCAATCCAAAGAAGCATATAGTACATGACAAAGTACACTCAAACAGAAGGATTGTAGCACTTTATTTTAGTGTGTTACATCATTACATATAGGAGAACTACAATCAACATGATGATGATCAAAAAGTGTATGAGTAACTCTAAAGTGCTCAAAATGACCTTTCCAACGACGCAAGAATCACAAAAATCAGAGGAACGGTGCAAAAGTTATGAGCTCAGGAGTGCAACTAGAACTTCTAACTTTGACAAGAAATAAATGCAACCAAACAACAAAATTCTGAAGAAACATCAACACCATTGGAAAGTTGAGATTTCCACCTTTCTGATGATATTTTGTTTGCAAAATTTTGCCATCTGGAGCAAAATTTATGCAAAAAACAAAAAAAAGGCCTAAAAGAGGACCTTTAAACACCAACTGAGTGCAAAAATTTAATGCTAAATAGGTTCAAAAATTGCACTCCTGGTTGCACCATATGACCACCTTATTGAAAAGGGTTTAAAAAAAAGCACCACCACCATTCATGGTGAGCGTGCAAAGAGAGTGGAGTGGGGGTGATGCCCCGGTGGTCGAGCCACCCAGGGGCCACCCCACTCCACGGGGGTTATTCAATAGTGGTTGCCTATTAAACAAAGGTCGGCCTTTGCAAATCTTTAGTCACCACAAAATAGATGATCAGAAAAACTTTTAAATCAAAGTATGTTTATTAAACAAAACCCGCAAAATAAGAAATGACTTCATACCAACTGACACAGTTGATGGTATAGGCCATAGATGTTAATTAACAACTGATGCTCAGATCTGCATATGTCGACGGGAAATGAAGGAGATGTGGTGCCAAATTTATCAAGATGTTTCTAAAATCCTTGCCAAAGATTTGACGGGCTAGGGAAGTGACTGATGTTGTGAGCACAGATCGGAGGAATGATAAACCCGTTCCACTAATCGTAGACGATGAAGGACTGATGATGTCAATTTGTTGCAAAAGGTGATTGTTGGCATGATGTCAAAAGGAGAGAGTACTACAATTGGTAGAAATGATGGAGAGGTCCACCGATAAATGCAAATACAAGGCCAAAAATTGAATGAACGCTGATGTAGGGAGACAAAGGAAATGTCGAATGGACACAAATGGTACCATCGATGGAAATAGTAGAGATCCTAAAAATTTTGAATGCAACTACCAAAGGATGTCATGGTAGTACCCATCAATGGGGAGCCAAATATGCTATGAATTTCTTCACCAACTATCAATCAAACTTGATCTACTTCTACCGTCTGACAATACACCGATCAAATGCATATCGGGAGGACTCATCTCCTTCCACTTATACTTCTAAGGAAAAAGGCACAACTCTCATGGAAACAACATCAAGCTCATCTCCTTCATCTACATCATCTCAACATGAGAAATGTAACGGGAAATCATTTCTTGCAATTGCAAATTTCAATTCAGATAGGTGGATCCTTGATTCAG
>VDFB02077181.1:83826-106117 GCA_007258455.2 Sequoia sempervirens | reverse complement strand
AGATAGAGGGAGATATAGTGAGATAGAGAGGGATCCAAGGAGAGAGATAGAGAGATAGAGACAAAAATATAGGGATAGAAATAGATAGAGAGGAGTGAGATATAAATAAATAAAGAGATAGAGATATAGAGTGGGAGATATGGAGTGAACAAAAGAGAGAGGTAGAGATAATGCGAAACAGATAGAGAGGGGGATGGAGAGATGGAGAGATAGGGATATAGGGGTCAAGAGTGAGAGAAAGGGAGAGAGGGAGAGTGATAGAGAAGGGGAATAGGGAGTGTTTCTATATACGAGTGAAAGAGAGAGATAGAGACATAGATAGTTATGTATAAATAGAGATAAGAGTAGACAAAGATAGAAAGACATAGGAGAGAGAGATAAATTGAGAAATAATGAGAAACATAGAGATAGAGAGGAAAATGGAGATATAAATATCATTTTCTCTTTCTCTCTCTATCAATATGTTTATCTCTACATCTCTATCTCCATATATATATCCCTCTCTATCTTTCTACCCTACCTCTCTCTCTTGATATCCCTATTTATGTCCTCCTCTCCCTCTTTATCTCTCCATATAGAGCTCTCTATATATATTTGTCTCTTATTTCTCTTTATCTCTCTCTTTCTATGTGAATATATTTAATCAAAAGTTAGTTTTTGACTTTCTCTTTCTCTAGCTTTTAATTTAGATTTTAGATTTTAGATTTATTTTATTATATAAATTAAAATTAAAAAATATAATTATTCTACAATAATTAAAAGTTTAATAAAATAAATAATTTTAAATTAAATTAATGCTAATAAAATTTAATTATTATTTGTAATTGAATAAAAAGATATAAACAATTAAAATAGTTTTTAAACTTAAATATAAATGGAATAATGCAAATGCAAAGTCAAAATATATCAAAATCTAAATATTAATAAAAATAATATTTTTAAAAAATAATAAAATTATCGAGTTAATAAATAATTAAATAAAAAAGTAAAAATAAACTCAATATATTGAAATTTTTTATAAAATTGAAAGCAAATTTTTAAATAAATTAAATTTAAAATATTAAAATCATAATTGAAATAAAATATTTACAAGTAAAATCAAAGTATCTTTTTATGCAATTTACTCTCTTTTGATATCCTTATTTATCTCCCCCTCTCCCTTTTTATCTATCTACTTCTATATATATTTGTCTCCTATGTCTCTTTATCTCTCTATCTCACTCTTTCTATGTGACTATATGTAATCAAAAGTTAGTTTCTCACTCCCTAATTTTTAATTTAGATTTTTAGATTTTAGATTTATTTTATTATATAAGTTAAAATAAAAATTTAAAATATAATTCTTCTATAATAAATAAAAGTTTAATAAGACAAATAATTGTAAATTAAATTAATTCTAATAATTATTTGTAATTATTAAAACTTAAAGAAATTTAAAAATTAAATCTAAATTAAAAGTTAAAATAGAATAAAATACATGTGAATTCAAAATCTGAATATTATTAAAAATAATAAACTTATTAAGTTAATAAAAAATTACATAAAGAGTAAAAATAAACTTATTATATTAAGAAAAAAATTATTATAAAATTGACAAATTTTAAATAAATTAAATTTAAATATTAAAATCATACTTCAAATAAAATATTTACAATTAAAATCAAAGTTTAAACTTAATATCAACAAATAAATAATTATTAAAAAGTAAACATAAATGTTTAAATAAATTAAATTTAGAAAATTAAAATCATACTTCAAATAAAACATTTATAAGTAAATTCAAAGTTTAAACTTAATATTAACAAATAAATAATAATTATAAAAGTGAAGTAAAATCAAAGTTTAAACCTAATATTACCAAATAAACAATTATTATAAAAATGAATACAAATTTATAAATACATTAAATCTAAAAAAAAATCATATTTCAAAATAAAATATTTAAAAAATTAATTCATAATTTAAAAAAATCTAAAGATGTTAAACACATTTTTAATTATTTTTCTAATTATTTTTTTTATATTTTCCAAATTATAAAATAAGTAAAACAATTTAATATATGAACTTTATAAAATATGAATATTAAACAATTATTATAAAAATGAACGCAAATTTATAAATAAATTAAATTGAAAAAATTAAAAACATATTTCAAAATAAAATATTTAAAAAATTAATTCATAATTTAAAAAAATCTAAAAATGTTAAAACCCTTTTTTAATTATTTTTCTAATCTAATTTTTTATATTTTTCAAATTATAAAATAAGTAAAACCATTTAATATATGAACTTTATAAAATATGAATATTAAAAATAATTAAAAGAAATTAAACATATTTTTAATTATTTTTCTAATTTAATTTTTTATATTTTTTCAAATTATAAAATAAGTAAAACCATTCAATATATGAACTTTATAAAATATAAATATTAAAAATAATTTAAATTTTCACTTTTAATATCTTTCTAATTAAAAAAAACCACATTTCTATAAATATATTTTTTAAGTTAAACAAATATAAGTAAAATTAATTTTATAAAATAAATAATAAAAATAATTTATTCTAATTTAATTTTTTATATTTTTCAAATCATAAAATAAATAAACCATTCAATATATGAACTTTATGAAATATAAATATTAAAAATAATTTAAATTTTCACTTTTAACATCTTTCTAATTATAAATATATTTTTTAAGTTAAAAATTTATATCTAATATATATAATATAAGTAAAATGAATTTTATAAAATAAATAATAAAAATAATTTAAATTTTCAAATTTTTAACTCTTTTTAATCAAAAATATATAATTTTATAAATAATTTTTTTAAAGTTAAAATATATATATAATTCAAAATATAAATATGAAAAATAATTTAACTTTTCATCTTTTATAAATATATTTTTTAAAAATGAAAATATATATTAAACTAAATTATATCAATTACGATAAATTAACTTTTATAATTTCATACAATCAAATTAACCGGGAGTCTTGCAAAATAGGGACGAATTTTAAAATTAAATTTATACGAAGTACTTAGATTTTTGTTTTCGTGCTGTGGACATTCGTTGAAACCTTTAACCTTCGTGCACTAGGTAAATATGGTGATGTCGTGTCAGCGGAAGAGAAATTTGCAAGCAAAATATTAGGAAGTAAAAGAAATGCGGAGGGGGAAAAATGTGGCGATGAACGAACGAAATAATTTCAACCGTCTTGCACTGCTATTAACCGTTGATGGTCCATTTTAGCTAGTTCATCTCAAATAGGATACGCCTTCGGCGTAATAAAAATCTATAATAATTATTATCTACTACATTTTTCACCATTACAATTGTTTAATCGCAATGTGATCCTTTTCTTCGGCCTACAATATCTCATACGCGCATTAATAGCACGTAATGCACCCAGAATTATGATATAGGTTCCTCAATTCTTCTACCCATTATTATTCGGTAAGACATCTACCGGATGCCAATTGCCAACACCATATCTAAAATGAATATAATGGTAAATCAACCTGCAGCATTTAAAATATGGATATGGCGGAAAAAGCCTTTCAAGTGACGTGGGAGGGTCAGCTCAAAAGTAAATCAAATAAAACCACCTCGTAAAATCCCATATTTATTTGCTGAAGCTTTTCTTCCATGACGTCCCCACTGCCACCAAAAATGAAATCTAAACGTGCGTGCGTCTTTAAACCACTGTAAATGTCCAAGAAAACTTTTGTAGGCATTCGAAAAAATTGCTATTTTATAGTCTTAGTTGTCGGTCGGTAATAAGTCCATTATTAATGTGGCCCAAACCTCATCCTATCTCCTAAATGCTTAACGTTTTTGGTAGATTGCCGTTTGTCTGCGATCACGAGATCCAGAGATCTATTCTGCCTCCGGTATTTCAACGATATTTGTCAACAGCAGATTTTTCTGTAAAGGTATGTTCAACTCTTTCAATTGAAAAATAAAATAAAATTTCGGAGGCAAAATTTTTCGGATATCCGTGGAAAAAACAATAATGTTGATTTTATTTTGCTTAGGAGGCTTATAGATCTGTAGCTACTTTGTTTTATTCAAATTTCAACTTCAATTTTTGCGAAAAAAAGACTATTTTTGCACCATTTGTTGTATTTATCCAAAATATTCTCCCGTCGGAATCTCCCTTTTAGATAAAATACTGTCTACGACGGCGAATCGGAGTTGTATTTTTATTCTTCACTTCTCAATTTTTACCAGAATTTCTTCGAACGAGTGTTTTGCTCAATTTTCCCTCATTTTATCGTGCATATTAAAAAAACAAGCGGTTCAATTTTTTATTTAGACATTTTATTTTGGAAGTTGAAAATTCATTGCGATTGCCAGTGAATCGGAGGTTTTTTAATTCGTGCTCGGAATTAATTTCTACTCATATTTCGTTTAAAATAAGTAACATTTTCCCCTGTTAATGTTATTTTAAGGTACATATTGAAAGTAACCGGTCGTTACTTCTCCATTTGGGTTCTTTAGCTTAAAAAAGAGTTGAAAAACTGCTCCTTGTAACGGCAAATCGGAGTCATTTTTACAGCTGCTTTGTTATAATCTAAGTTTCAGTCAAAATATGTGGTTTTATAATACTGTGTCCTGTTATGCGATTTTAGCCTGAAATTCCAGACTAACCTGCCTTTGAATCTTCAAGTTAGTTATCGTTTTGCTTTTCTTCTTTAATTGGTGTAAACAACACTAGTAGCTTGCTCCTTGGGAAAGCTGGCACATAGTGCCATGCATCGAGGAGTGAATCCATGCCATGAAGATTACTAATTCAACCAGCAAATCTACGCTTTAAGTCACTTTGGCCTTGCACTTGCCCTTGAAGCATTTTTGAACCCAATAAGTTCTGGGAGCTAGCTCCTGCTGGGCACAAACCCCGGTCTTCTTTGAAATGTCGCTTCATTTCTACTGCCAAACTAGGTCCGTAACTATTTCTTTGAACTTTTAAGAAGAAGAAGATTCATTTTATCTGCTAAATCGAGAGTGAAGATTTTGAATCATTTTTGTGGATTTTGTTGAAAAATAGATTGCAGACAAATGAAAAATAACGACAGAAATTAAAATCATAAACAAACACAAATAACACAAAGGTTTATATTGGTTCATCTAAAAGACTACATCCACTTTCAAAGCAGGGAATCTAATTTTATTAATCTTTGTTTTTACAATACATCAACCTCAGCTGCAGCAATCAATCATTCATACATCAAACACAAAACCATATCTGATCCAACAAGAACCGTTTCAAAAAGAAAAAGCCTTCAAGAAGGAAGGAGAAAGGGCACAGGGGAAAAACGGACAAGAAGTCTGTTGGACTTTATATATCCAACAATCTCCCACTTGAAGTCCAACGGCTGCTGCAACATATTAGACATTCCCCTACTAGGTCCTTACTGTTACTTTTGGACAGTGCTGAGAGAAGCTCTATAGAACTCGAACTTCTCTTGTGGTACAATCTTTGTCAATACATCCGCTGGGTTAACTTTCGTATCAATTTTTTCCACTTGCAGCTTACCTTCATCAAGAACATGATGAATAAAATGATATCGCAGTTCTATATGCTTTGTTCTATTATGAAAAGTAGAGTTCTTGGCCAAGTGAATAGCACTGTTGCTATCACAAAATAAGGTGAAAGTTGATTGCTTACACAACAATTCCCCCAAGCGCTATAACTATATCATCTCCTTTGCTCCTTCTGTGAGAACAATATATTCTGCCTCGGTAGAAGAGAGTGCAACCACCTATTGCAACCGTGAAACCCAACTGATCGCTGCCCCGGCAAAGGTAAACACATAACTTGTAGTAGACCTCTGTTTGTCCAAATCTCTAGCCATATCTGAATCAACATAACCTTGCAGCTGAGTCTCATTACCTCCAAAACATAAAACATGACTTGATGTACCTTTCAAGTACCTCAAAATCCACTGTACCGCTTGCCAATGAGATTTACCCGGATTATTCATAAATCTGCTCACAACTCCCACTGCATGAGCATTATCCGGATGAGTAAAAACCATGGCATACCTGAGACTCCCAACTGCTGATGAATACATAACACCTTTCATTGGTTCTTCATCTTCTTCAGTTTTTAGGCACATTGCTGATGATAAGCGGAAGTGATCAGCCAATAGAGTACAAACAGACTTTGCATTCTTCATATTGAACCAAGGTTACCCCAAGTTTCCGGGACGGGGACGGCAGGGGACGGCGGGACGGGTCCCCAAGTTTCCAATTTTTGAGGCCAAAATTAGGGACGGCAAGGGACGGCTATATAAAAATATAGGGTAAATTTAAAAAATATAGGGAAATTTTAAATATTCAATAGATAACATGAATAAGGCATGCATAATACACATTATAGAACATTAACATATAACATTTGTGTTCAACATTATGCCAATACTCAATAGAGTCAATAGTCAATACGCATTCAAAATTAACATACAGTTACACGAATCATGAAACAACCTCCAAGTTATAATTTATAAACTTATATCAAAATGCCCAAAGGCTACATTGCTGCCATATAGTTTTCAAGTTTTAGTTTGGTATGAAAATCAAAATACAATATCGTATGTCAATAATGAATACAAATTTACAAAATAAACAAAGAGCACTGCTGCCCCTAATCATCTCTCATAACTGCATCAAAATCAGAGTCATCCTCTGAGTCACTGCCATTGTAATGCTCCTCCTCAGCCAATGGGACCCCAACCAAGCCCTTAGCTGTCTCCTCCTCATCTATCTGAGCCGCGTCCTCGGGATCAATATCCCACCGTAGAGCTGGAGTTTGTCGATACTCTGGAGTCTGTCGATCCTGAAGCCGAAGAGCACTATGAACGGCCACTAGCTTCTCTGCTCGTCTAGAGGTAAGTCTATTCCTCTTGACAGAGTGGATAAAGCTATACGTGGACCAATTCCTCTTTGCAGCAGAGGAACTAGCAACCTGTGCAAGAAGGCGAGTGGCAAGTATCTTCAACTGCGGTGTATCTCTCCCATGATAGGTCCACCATCCAATAGGGTTCCCTTGAGCTAATATAGCTCTATCCTACCTCGTTTGTGGTTTGCTCAAGTTTGGGCGATTAAGATTAGCAAAGTCTAGAAATTGTGACCGAAGTAGTGAAGCTTGCTCGGCTGGATAAATCTTTTCAATGGCCCGTGCAAACCCATCTAAAACCTCAGCATCATCACATGGAGGCACCCTACCATCCCGTGGTGCATACCATTTTGGATTTAGAGCAAAGGCAGCCATATGAAGCGGGGTGTTCATTCATCATTGTATTCCACCTCCGCGTCACAATGGGCCTAATGTGTTGCTCATATAAATCCAAAGTGGGGTCTTTGCCAAAATAACTTGCCTGATCTTCCCAAGCATAGTGTCAAATGTCTCATATATCTCTCCAAGACTAGGAGAGTCTGTATCAGCATATCTAATGACATCTACAATGGGCGAGGAAAGGAGCAAAAATGCAAACAAAAAGTTCAAAATAATTAGTTGACAAGTTATTTGACATGTTAGAAACTTCAAAAGTTGGAACATTGGACAATAAAATTAAAATATTAAAATCAGAAATTTAATATGAAAATCAGCCATCTAATATGTCTTACCTCACATTGGCCCACCAATCATCATCGAGGATCTTTTGTTTGATGCTCTTTCCTTGAGTAGAACTTGCATTAGGCCATCTAGTCCACTCATTATAGAGGCTCATGCACCTCAACCATCCTCTCCAATAGGATGAAGTATGTGGCATATCTACATTCATTAATTCAATGATTCATTAAAAAATAAAAATTTAAAACAAAATCAGATTATGAATACAAATTGAAAGTGAAACAAAATGAAGTAAATGGCATACCTTGTATCAACAGGTTTGAGAAACTCCTTCTTTGAAAATGTCCTGAAAAGAGCAAGTGAGGTGTGGTGGTTGCAAATGAACATCTGAATTTCTCTAGCTTCTGCCACCGTTTTCTTCACCCAATCCATCTTCCCTATGTCTTTCAATGCATTGTTCAATGCATGAACACAACATGGGGTCCAAAATATGTGCCTGTAAGTACCCTCCACCATCAACCCAGCCGATTTGCACACACGTGCTGAATCGGTGATCACCTGCACCACATTTGCAGCCCCAACCTCCTCTATGGCATCTCTCAAAATGGAAAATTGGAAGTCAGCATCCTTACGTCTCCCTGAACAATCTACGGCTCTAAGAAAATAAGAACCAGCAGGGCATGTGACTATGACATTGATGAGTGGCCGACGTCTACAATCAGTCCACCCATCCATCACTATAGAGCACCCCGTCCTCATCCATGTTTGCCTCATCTCCTCCATTAACACATTAACTTTGGAGTACTCTTTGTCTAGGAGGGTGGTGCGTAGCTTATGATCTCCAGGGGGTACAAATGAAGGACCAACACGACTAAGTCTTTCACCATTTGTTTGAAATAAGAGGAACGGGCCACATGAAATGGAATGGCATGGGCAAAAAAGAATTTGGCAATGGAGGATTCACAGGTTTCTCGTGCTTGGTTTTGAAACATGGACTCAACTGAGGCTCCCTTATCACCACCAATCACCTTCCTCTTTCCTCTTAAGATAACACTACTACCAACCGTGGAAGGACTAGGAGTAGGAGTAGGCATAGACGATTGTGAACTTGGGAAAGAAGGAGACCCAGTTTGAACCCCACCATCACACTCCATTTGAATTGTTTGGCACTCTATAAATAGTGCATCTGTCAATGCAGGACACGTTCTAACTCCATGGCCCACCTCACCCAAAAAATGAGACCTAACTCTAGTGTAGCTGCCCCTAAACTCCTTTTCACAAACATGGCACAACCAAACCCTACTCCCCCCTGAATTTTTTTGTCTTTCACCCATGGCTGTCACAAATTGAAGGAATGGTTTTTTTTTGTCTATTGGGTGTTTTGCATAGTCCTTCATAGTTTTGGTATTGGTTGATGAATGATGGTGTTGGGTAGGGGTTATTTGCTCTCTAGTTTGCCTTCTAACTTGCATTTCAACTTCACTATCACTCCCACCCTCACTGTTGCTCATGTTTTTTGTTTTTAGAATGCAAGTGTTGACTGAAAATGAAAAAAATAAAAAAAATCAGACTATGTATACTTCATATTTTGCAAAAAAATGAAAAAATAAGAATAGTGAAAGAAAATGCATACCTTTTTGATGGATTTGCACTCCCAACAACACTCTTTCAACCTCCTCTCCTCCTTCAAACAGCTGCCCCTTCTCTTTCAATGGCTGCAATTTTTTTTCTTCTCAAACCCTTGGCTCCCTACACAAACAAAATGAAAATAATGAACTTTTAGAGGCCTTCTTTCATTCATAAGAGAGTGAAATATAGTAGGGCCCACACATGCCACATAGGCAGGGCGTTATTTTTTTTTTTTTGCCTTTTTTGTGTTTGTAAAAGCGCTAAAAAACGGGGGGACGGCCGGCCCCCCCGGGACAGCCGAGGGACGGCTCAGCCGTCCCCCTGCCTCGGGATCAGCCGTCCCTCGTTGGGGATAAGCCGTCCCCCCGTCCCCCGCCGTTTCCGGAGTTTTGGACAAAAAGGGGCTGACGATCCCCCCCCGTCCCCTTGCCGTCCCCTGGTACCCGGGACGTCCCCGGAACCGGGATGGGGGATTTTTGGGGAGGGGGGGGGAACGCGTCCCTGGGTAACCCTGTATTGAACCTATCCAAGACTTTGGCAGTATATTTTTCTTTAGACAATCGGGTTTCTCTCTTTTGTTTGTCCCTGATTATTTGCATCCCAAGAATCCTCTTCGCTGCCCTTAAATCTTTCATGGCAAAACATTGAGCCAAATGTTGCTTCAATTCACGAACTATCCTTACACTAGTGCCAACAACCAGCATATCATCAACATAAAGCAAAACTATAACAAATTCATTATTTGCAAGCTTCTTATAGTGGACACACGGGTCTGATTCACAACGAATAAAATGTTACCGAGTCATGAAGCTATCAAATTAAAGATACCATTGCCTCGGGGCTTGCTTGAGCCCATACAAACTCCACTTCAATCTGCAATATAAATGCTCCTGACCTTGTTTTGCAAAACCTTCAGGCTGCTCTATATACAACTCCTCTTCAATATCCCCATGAAGAAACATTGTTTTGACGTCAAGTTGTTCAAGTTCAAGATCCCATACAGCTGCCATGCCCAAAATAGCACAAATTGTTGTCATCTTAACAACTGGTGAGAAAATTTCATTAAAATCAATCCCCTTTTTCTGATCAAAACCTTTCACAACCAATTTGGCCCTGTAGCGTTTACTACCTCCATCTTCTTCTTTCAGTCGATACACCTATTTATTCTTGAGTGGTTTTCAATTTGGTGGAAGGGTAACAAAATCCCATGTATCATTTGCTCTCAGTGACTCCATTTCATCTTGCATAGCCTCCATCCATTTCACTGAGTTTTCATTTTTACAAGCTTGTTTAAAGGTTGTAGGCTCTGACTAATCGGAAAGCAAAAGCTCATAATCATCAAATTTTGTTGGATGCCTTCTCTCCTAGGTAGACCTCCTTAATTGAGTAGCTTGTTCTTGCTGCAAATTTGTGTCCAAATTCAATCTTTGTAATTGATTTTGGATGCCCTCTATATTAGACTCCAAATTATTTTGCACATTGCTCTGTTCCCTCAAACTGCCTCCAATGCTCTGCCTGGGCACATCCAAACTCCCCTGTTCCTTATTACTGCCTCCAATATTTTGCTCTTTATCCTCAATTATGGATTGAACTGGCAGCGATGACATGTGAAGGCGACACATAGACATTAGAATAATCCTTTGGAGGCTGCGAAAAATCCCTTAGAGGCTGCGCTGTATTGACTAAAGGCAGTGATGCAAGGTTGAAGGCCCACGTTTCATCTCCAATAGGCAGCGTGGATCCAATTAAATGCTGCATGCTACCTTGTAGAGGCTGCGTAGTAGCAGATAAAGGTTGCGTTTGAATGTTTGATGGCAGCAAATGATCAATGGAAGGCTCTATAGAAATATAAGAGGGAGGCGCATTAACTAATGAAGGTTGTGTACTAACACAAAGAGGTTGCATGGTAACATGTGAAGGCAACGATGAAACAAGAGGAGGGACAGTAATGTGAGAGGGATGCGCACAAACAATTTGAGAGGGGAAAGTCACTGTTGAAGTTGAAGGGCTGCAAACTAATTGTAGGAATAATGCCCTGTGTCTTAGCCATATTCATTCCATTATCAAACAAGTCAGCCTGTATATAAGCATTTGAAGATGTGCTTTGATTTTGTAAACTAGGGAAATTTTTTTCATTAAAAGCAACATCCCGATTGCAAGTAATTTTTTTTGTAATCGGATCCTAAAGCCTGAAACCAAATTGATTCTCACCATAACCAAGAAATATACATCTCTTTGATTTGGGATCGAGTTTCGTTCGTTGCTCCTTAGGAATATGCATAAATGCTTCACGGCCAAACACACGCAAATGATTGTAAGAAATCGTTTCTCGAGCCATCTCTCCTCCAAAATATCAAAATCCAATCTAGATGAAGGAGCTCAATTGATCAAGTACATCGCAGTATTACAGGACTCTACCCAAAATTCTATCCCCAATCCAGCATTAGAGAGCATACACCGAGCTCTCTCAAGAATCGTTCGATTTGTTAATGTTATAACAGCGTCGGTTGATCCTTCCAGCTCACATTCCTTGAGAAAGTCTTAAATTGAATGTAGCCATCGGCTATTCAATTTACCTTATTGTTTTGTGCCTTGGGCCGACATAAAAGAAATTGATGTCTATCCTTTATTAGAAGATATCCAATATTTATAAAGTGGCCGACCTCTTGTGAAGAGGTGCGAACATTTAATAAAAGGCCGACATAAGAGTTAGGAAGGCATGCGTCTCTCCCTCTTGTATATATTCAGTGTAATTCGTCCATGCTAATGATCGGTGTTCAGTCTAATCGCTAATTGAGGTGCGTACAGATCAGAAAGCAAAAGGTGCGAATACAACTATTAATTCAGTGCGGATTCAGGTTGTTCGTTCTTTGTTAAATACATCGAAGAAACATATCAGTTCTGGAGTGCGTACTCTGCTAAGAAAAGTGCGAATATAAACAAAGAAGCTCGATCTTATCAAAAGGCGAATACATTACATCCAGTGCGATCAGATTATTAAGGGTGAATAAGAAACTGCGAATCTGTGTTACCTCTACCGATTTGGATCTGTGCTAGCCGTGATTTCTCCATATTGAATCTGTGACAAGGTGCGAACTGTGTCAAGGGAAAAGATCAGTGCGAATGCATCAGGGTCAGTTCGGATATTCTCACAAGTGCAATTACATAGTCTGATCAAATGCAAGATTAAGCAAGTTCGACCTATTCCTTCATTCAAGTGCGAATTCATTTATGAGCAGATTGCGAATCTCTCTGAGTGCAGATTACAAGGAAGAATAGATTATCATCTGTTATTACATCTAGAGTAGATGCTGGTTATTGGCCTTATGTTCGGCCTCATTGTATAAGTGAATTAATTGCTTCTGTTGCATCAATATAATAGAGATCTTTGTTGCTGGGTTTTTCTCCCTCAAGAGGAGGGTTTTCCCAGGATATATGCTGTGTTATTTGTCTGATTTTGAATTCTTTTCTGTACATTAATCTGATCACATAAAATCAACATGGTATCAGAGCGGGATTGAGGATCGTGATCAGATTAGTTGCATGTCTTGTTCACCAGAGATGGAAACCACTTGCAATCTGCTCCAGAGCTGTGGGAAGAAGCTATCTGGTCTTCAGGAACAGCATATCTTTTCTTCCTGTAGCATATATATTATTGCCACAGTCATGCCTATGTGAACTAGCGATACTATATGTTTTTTTTGGGCGCTTATTAGATATCTGGGTATCATACTCTTCAGTTCTGCTGCTGCATGAGTGCTATTTTCTTTTTCAGATCATATGTTTGATATTAGGCGGATGATTTGAACGAGCATCATGTCCAGTTGTTTTCTGTATTCCAGTTTCAGCACTACACTCAAGGAGATTCTGATCTCAAGAGATAAGTGTTTGTTTTTTATACTTTTTACTCAGTTTGTTGAGTTGTGCAGATTTGATAATGCTTTATCATGTGTGTAGTAAAGATTATGTTTCTCTTGAATTGTGATCCAGTAGATGAGATCATGTGGTGTCACCTCATTGCTAACCTAGTGGATTGCAGTTGGAAACAGAGTACATTGTAAATTTGAGCAGTCATGGGCCTTGTTCAAATTTAACCTTGTCATGAGTCTGTGTTCGAGTCATGAAGGCTGTGGATTGATCTGAGCATAAGATCAGCATGCTGTGTTCAATAATTGCTTTCATCAGAATGTTAAAGAAGATAAGTATTATGTGTTTTGTTGAAATCACATTTCTATTTTTTATCATGGGCCTGTGTTCAAACCGTAAAAGTTGCATGTTGATCTGTGCTTTAAATCAACGTATCTCACAGTATAATCAGTATTCTTCATTTGTTATATCTTGGACATTGTGTGTTTAGTATAAGGAGATTGTTACTTCTCTCAAGTTGTGATCTCTAGGTCAAAGATCCTTTGAATACTTCAAATTATCTATTGTAAGTTGATCTAGACTAATCGTGTAAATCCTTGATGTATGTCTTCAAGATAAAAAATCAGCAAAAGAGAAGAGATTGGTATCCTTATGTTGTGATAGGTTGATCACATCGATACCCTTCTCCAATGCATGTGTTGTGATAGAATCCTGAACTCTTGGGAGAGTTGATTCTACATGCCAACCGTTTAATGCATTCAAGAAATCTGCAGCTGTGCAGATTATTCTTTTATTATGCAGAGTTAGGCACTCTCGAGAGGAGCAAACAAATGAATGAACGAAAGAGCTATATCAAATCTTATAGAGATAAGTTCCTTTAACCCTCTAGTTTGATCTTTTGATATACTTCTCCTTTAGGTTGATTTATTCATGTTCTAACATTGTGCATAAATTCTTATGTATTCATGTTATAACCTGTGATTGTAAACTTTGTATGATTCCAGTCTTGTTATTTCTTTGGGTAATTACAAACTGTTAAGTAATCTCTCTCTAAAATGCTTGCAGGAGCAAGAAGGTGATGAGAAATTGCTTAATGATGAAAAGTTTGAGGCATCTTGTGAGAAAGCCATGCCAACCAAAGAAATAATCAAGCAGCCTTGGGACTGAGCTGATGGCCAGAGGGAGCGCACTTCCAGAAGTCTTCTTTGCAATCTTTGGAGCAAGGATCAAGAGGGAGTCTTGTAACTCACTGAGAAGAAGTGAAGATTGTTGTGCTAAACCCTTAGAGGATCCCTTCAGTTGCTGAGATCAGATTTGCTCAAGATTTCCTTCTGGGTTTGCCATTGGTAGCTCCTCAAACCTATTCAGAATAGTGAGATCTGAGATGAGGTCAATGAGGACTATTTTGAACTCTCTTCAGTACCAAGGTGTGCACTGGAAAACATTTATCTAAGTCAAAGTGTTGCAGTCAATCCTGGACGAAGAGGTCAGAAGGTTGATGCAAGTGCCTGAAGATTTAGAGGGAGCCTGCTGAGCCTGAAGAAGACGGTAATCTTGCTGCAGCTAGTTCAGATTTGGTGGATCCTACATTGTACAGACAGCTGATTGGATCCTTGATGTATCTAGTTAACACTAGACCTGATATTTGCTATGCAGTGAGTGCACTTAGCCAGTTTATGTGTGATCCGAGACAGTATACATATCTTGTTGCAAAATTTAAACATATCCAGATACTTGCGCGGCAATAGCTTGATATGGGTTGAAGTATACCGACGTTGTGACTCTTGAGTTACTTTGGTTTTACGGACTGATTCAAGCGTGCTGTGTTGGCCAGATCCAAGAGCACCCCGCCGCTGCTTCAGCTTAGTTCCCCGGCTACATCGGGTACAACAAAGAAGCAGCCTGTATACTGAGTACGCAGGCCGGTGCATATTGCAGCTTGCATGGCAACCGAGAAGCTGCTATGGTTTCGTAAGCTCCTTGGCAGATTGTGTGGACAATCAATGGAGCCCACTATTATTCATTGTGATAATAAGAGTTGTGTGAAGTCTTCAATAATCCCCGCGGTTTCCACACGTAACTGGGCATGTTGAGACCGGCACCACTATATCGTAGATATGGTACCGTGAAATCGCATGCTTGAGGTACATTAGCACTGACATGAGCGACGGCAGAGTACTCACCAAGCCTCTCGCCGTGGTAAAGTTCGCGGTAACTTTCAGACAAGCTTGGTATGGTGGAGAATCCAGCCTTGACTGAGCATGAGTCTCAGTATCAGTGAGCCTTGCTTAATGAGTTCTTCTCTGTGAGAGAAGTTCGAGGTGAAATCCCTTGTTAATGCACTTTCTTCTGTGATGGAAGAATTTGAGGTGAAAGCCCTCGTTTCCACCCTCTGAGAGAGTCATGGTGGATGTCATGTGTGCGACTCCATGACATATTTTGTACTTGTGTTTCACCCTCTGAGAGAGTCATGGTGAAAGTCACGTGAGGTGACAACATCACGCAAGTGATGAACACTTGTACTTACTAATGCATCTTCTTCTGTGACGGAAGAATTTGAGGTGAAAGCCCTCGGTTCCACCCTCTGAGAGAGTCATGGTGGATGTCATGTGTGTGACTCCATGACAACATCACGTGAGAGAGTTCGTGATGATCTTTCTGTACTCGTGTTTCACCCTCTGGGAGAGCCATGGTGAAAGTCACTTTGAGGTGACACCATCACGCAAGTGATGATCACTAGCACTTAACTATGTGATGGTTGATATCACATTGAGGTAATATATTTCTCTTTATATCTGATCGCAGGCAACAGTTGCAGATGAACTTCATGTGGAGATAATTTTCAGCTGGAAGATCTCTCCCTAGCTGAGAGGGAGTGTTAATGTTATAACAGGGTCGGTTGATCCTTCCAGCTCACATTCCTTGAGAAAGTCTTAAATTGAATGTAGCCATCGGCTATTCAATTTACCTTATTGTTTTGTGCCTTGGGCCGACATAAAAGAAATTGATGTCTATCCTTTATTAGAAGATATCCAATATTTATAAAGTGGCCGACCTCTTGTGAAGAGGTGCGAACATTTAATAAAAGGCCGACATAAGAGTTAGGAAGGCATGCGTCTCTCCCTCTTGTATATATTCAGTGTAATTCGTCCATGCTAATGATCGGTGTTCAGTCTAATCGCTAATTGAGGTGCGTACAGATCAGAAAGCAAAAGGTGCGAATACAACTATTAATTCAGTGCGGATTCAGGTTGTTCGTTCTTTGTTAAATACATCAAAGAAACAGATCAGTTCTGGAGTGCGTACTCTGCTAAGAAAAGTGCGAATATAAACAAAGAAGCTCGATCTTATCAAAAGGCGAATACATTACATCCAGTGCGATCAGATTATTAAGGGTGAATAAGAAACTGCGAATCTGTGTTACCTCTACCGATTTGGATCTGTGCTAGCCGTGATTTCTCCATATTGAATCTGTGACAAGGTGCGAACTGTGTCAAGGGAAAAGATCAGTGCGAATGCATCAGGGTCAGTTCGGATATTCTCACAAGTGCAATTACATAGTCTGATCAAATGCAAGATCAAGCAAGTTCGACCTATTCCTTCATTCAAGTGCGAATTCATTCATGAGCAGATTGCGAATTTCTCTGAGTGCAGATTACAAGGAAGAACAGATTATCATCTGTTATTACATCTAGAGTAGATGCTGGTTATTGGCCTTATGTTCGGCCTCATTGTATAAGTGAATTAATTGCTTCTGTTGCATCAATATAATAGAGATCTTTGTTGCTGGGTTTTTCTCCCTCAAGAGGAGGGTTTTCCCAGGATATATGCTGTGTTATTTGTCTGATTTTGAATTCTTTTCTGTACATTAATCTGATCACATAAAATCAACACGATTCAACCTCTCAGCTACACTATTTTCCTGAGGGGTGAGTGGAACCACTTTAATCTGATGAATACCATTATCTGCACAAGAGGTGTCAAATTTTGAAGAGCAAAACTCTCCACCATTATTTGTTAGTAGGCATTTAATTTTGTGCCCAATCTGATTTTCAACCATAGCCTTAAAAGTCTTAAATTTTGAAAACACCTCTGATTTTCTATTCATCATATAAATCCAAACTTTTCTAGTGCAATCATCAAGAAATGTAGCAAAATAATTAGCACCTCCAAAGGAGGTTACCTCTGTTGGACCGAAAACATCAGAGTGCACAAGCTCCAAAGGTGTAGATTTCTTGTCATAACCAATCTTTAATAAGCTGGTCCAACTCTATTTGCCATAAAGGCAATGCTCACATAACTCCAAATCAATTGATTTTAGGCTAGGAAGTTGATCCCTTTGAAGCATGACTTCAAGTCCCCTTTTGCTCATATGTTCAAGCCTCTTATGCCAAAGCTCCAAACCGCTGTCCACAACCGCCATTGCAGCTCCCACTTCAGCATGGCACTCTAAAACATAAAGATTGCTCAATTTGTTGCCTTTTGCAAACACCAATACACCCTTGGTTACTTTCCGAGTATTTAAAGAAAATTTCACATTGCATCCTTGAGCATAAAGCTGGCTCACTGATATTAAATTTCGTTTCAGCATAGGAATATGTCTCACATCTTTCAAGATCCATTTATTTCCATTTTTCAAAGACAATATCACATCACCTTTTCCTACTATTTCACATTCTTTATTATCTCTAAGAAAAACTTTACCGAACTTACCTTCTTGGTAGTTTGTGAAAGCACCTCGGCATGGAGTAGCATGAAAAGAGGCACCGGAATCAAGCACCTATGAATCTGCAGTTGTGTCACTTGTTGATAAAACCAAAACACTATCATTTACAACATTTACTTCATTCTTGCTTGCCTTGTCTTGTGCCTTTTTGTAATTCCAACAATTTTTTTTTGTGTGACTTGGTTTGCCACAAAACCAACAATCACCATTTCTGCCCCTGGACTTCGATCTTGGAGCAGATTTGGACCTTCTTCTGTTATTATTTCTGCCTCTTTTTTGCCCCTTCCTCTATTGCCAGTACTTACAGCAGTCAAAGCATCACCGGATGAGGGTTCTTGATTCTTCCTCCTCATGTCTTCACTAAGAAGTGTGGTTGCAACATTATCAAATTTTAATTTACTTTTGGTAGCCACTGAAGTGCTAACTACCATCACCACTCCTTCCCAGTTGTTCGGTAAAGAACATAATAACAAAATTGCCTTAATTTCATCATCTAAATTGATACCCATTGAAATCAATTGGGTGACCAAGGTATTGAATTCATTGAAGTGATTTGACATAAGCCCACCTTCTCTCATTTTCAAATTGTATAATTTTTTCATGATGAATACTTTGTTTGATGCCGATGCCATCTTGTACATGTTGGAGAGTTTATCCCAAAGCTCTTTCGTTGTCTTCTCAGCTGAAACATTGAATAGCACGTTGTTGGACAGTGAAAGAAAAATAGTTTCCCTTACTTTCATATCCATTTTCTCCTAATCTTTGTCTGACATCGAACCTTTTCCTTTGGTTTTTCCAATCAATGCAGGTGAGAGATCTTGCTTAATCAGCAGCGATTCCATCTGTACCTTCCACAATCTGAAGTTCTTGCCCGCGAACTTCTCTATCTTCCACTTATCTATGTCGTCCATGCTTTTGGAAATTCTTCATCGATTTCCAATGAACTGCTTCAGCACCAAGCTTCTTCACCAGGCTCTGATACCAATTGTTGAAAAATAGATTGCGGATAAATGAAAAATAACAACAGAAATTAAAATCATAAACAAACACAGATAACACAAAGGTTTATAGTGGATCATCTAAAAGACTACATCCACTCTCAAAGAAAGGGAAACTAATTTTATTAATCTTTGTTTTTACAATACATCAACCTCAACTGCAGCAATCAATCATTCATACATCAAACACCCAAAAATGTATCTCATCCAACAAGAACCGTTTCAAAAAGAAAGAGCCTTCAAGAAGGAAGGTGAAAGGGCATAGGAGAAAAACGGACAAGAAGCCTGTTGGACTTCATATATCCAACAGATTTAGCTATTGGTAGGGCAGATTTACAGAAGAAGGTAATTTATAAGTTTAGTTAATTTATTTCTTAGCTTTGTCCTACATTCTGCCAATTAATATATTGCATAGAAATCCAACTATAGGCAGTTTCACCTTTCTTTGTTGGGGTTAATGTAGATGCTTTGTATCTGTATAAGATGTGATGGTAATCTAAAGCAGAGAGGTATTTGATAATGTAGCCCCATCACTGCAACTTTAGCTTTAGAAACTGTAATCTTAATTGAAATATCTACCAAAAAAACTATCAAATCATAATATTTAATTTTTAATTAAAACTGAAAAATTTCCTTGCTTGCTTTTCTGAAACATAAATATTTAGCCTTGGCTGAAATATTTACACAAAAAAAAAAAGAGAAATATGGTTAACGCCCACAAGTGACCTAAGTATGCACTTTCAGCTATAGTAAAAAACATTAAATTCAAAAAGAACTTTAGAAACTGAAAAGTTGACTGAGTACTAAAACACTAAAAGTTAAAACAATGAAATCATGAATAGAGGAGACATCCCTATGGAGGGAAAATCTTGATTGTAATATAAAAATCTGTTCTATCACATGCTGTATGCCTGTATCAACACGTGGAGACAAAGATAAAGAAGTTGAACCTCGATCTACTTCAACAATAGGATTGATCTATGATTCATAATATCTTGTATGATAATTTCTTGATCAAGTGGACTAGGTTGGATAATATTAAGAGGAAGTCAAGTATTTCCCATAGTATGTGTCCTAGTGCTCAAGGATGATGAGTTTCCAGTGTTAAACTAATGATACACACCTGACCGTATGCCATGACTAGTGGGCAAGCAGAACTAAAAGGCTGATGTTGTGAATAGGAAAATATACACTATATCAGGTATGTGGGTCAGGTTACTAGGATACCCTAATAGCAACACGTGCATGTAGATGTTCTCTAATTGATCTCTCACTATCTCTCTATGTACCAACTGAATGGAAAGGATGCTCAAATGCCTGCAATGTTCAAGATGGACTGAGTGGAGGTGTAATGAGGCAAAAACATTGCATAAATGGTTTTATTATCTTCGTAGTGCCACTTCGAGGGTGTAACCTCCAAATAAAGCATACTTTCTAAATACAACTATTCCAAGATGTTGATGATAAATACAGCTTTGTATGATTCCTTCCAGCCTATCAAATTAAATGATAGCTTCCAGCTATTTAATTTATATGTTGTTATGAGAAGACGTGCCTTACTTCATTTAATTGGTTATTATATCTTGGCTGACTTGATAAGTGAATTATTTAATTTGTAATTATTCTCCTTGTGGCTGACCTTGTTCTTGAAGAGGTGCGACCTCTCCCAAGCAAAGTATAAATACAAGATCATTTGTTCTCATTTACACATCAAGCAAGTTCGACATTCATTCTACATTCAAGTGCGAATTATATCTTGGGCAGATTGCGATTTTATCTAAGTGCGATTTCCTTCAAGAGCAGGTCGAAGTTCTATCAAGTGCAGATTTTGATATATATGTAGTGCAGATTGTAATCTGTATTTTGCATGTAGAATCGGTGCTATTACTTGGCCTCGAGTTCGGCCTTATTGTACAAGAAGAGTTGATTCTTGAATAATATATAAGTGAAATTTTGTTGCTGGGTTTTTCTCCCTCAAGAGGAGGGTTTTCCCAGGGCATCTGCTGTGTCATTGTGTCTGATTTTTGAATTAATTTTCTGTGCATTCAATCTGATCACTAAATTTAACACAAGATACCTTTCCAATTGAGAAGTCATTACAATAAATAGAGTTTTGCCTAAGGCAACTACTACCATCCCATGCATGTGGGATAAATGCTTTATTCTAACAACTAGTGGGATGACTTACAAAGCACATGCATCCCTTTGTTAATGCTACCTAAGAGCAACTTAAAAAGCACATGCACCCAACCAATACTAGCTATTATAAAATAAAAGGGGTACATAATATTGCCCCCCCCTTCAAAAAAATTTGTCCTAGAAGTTTGAGATGAGGAAACTAAGAGAGAATGTTGGTAGTCTCCCATGTGGCATCTTTAGGTTGTAGGCCCTCCAACTAGACTAATAACTCTTCAATAGAGCAATTGCAAAGGTATGTGGTGTGTTTATCCAAAATAGTCTTAGGTTCCAAAAACATCAAACCCTTCTTGAACAACTCAAGTAGTGCTGTTAGTGATTGAATAGTAATCCCAATCACTTTCTTGAGACACAAGACATGAAAAAATGGGTGGGTTTGAGGAGATGGTGGAAGTGCTAACTTGTATGCCACCTCACCTAAGTGCTAGATCACTTGATAAGGACCTGTTGTGACCTTTTTCACACATCGCCCCATTCAAGATGGGGACCCCTAATTTTTGCTCCATTCTGGTCATTTTGGCTTTGGTTTTTGGTCTCTCTCTCTCTGTCTGTCTCTTTTCTATGGTCTGCTTTCTGGGGACGTACCCGTCTGCAAGCTTCAACATGAATTTGGCCAAGTCTGAAATTAGGGTTTGAGTCTTCCTGGTTAGTCCGAGGTCAAGTAGAGTCAGTAAATTGAAAATTGAACTTAACATTGTTGTCAGCATGTTTCCAGCAGGCTCTCAGCAAATTTTCATCCGATTCTAAGGTACTTACTATTTTTAGTAAGTGTGAAATTACAGGCAATTCGTCAACATTTTCGAGATTCCGACAGTCACACCACACTCAGAGTATATCAGACTGCTCGCATGCCAAATTTGAGTGAAAACAGACGACTTACTATTTTTAGCAGTCTGGCTTCCGGAGCAAATTTCAGGGTGCAGATGCAGAGTTTTTTCTTTGCATGTCTGCATATTCCTTCTGGGTTTTTCAAGACCTTCGCAACGATGTAACATGCAAAGTGAGATGACAACTTTCGGAATTCAGCCTTTCGAGGCTATTTTTAGGGTTTGCATGTCAGGGTTTCTTTTGCATGTCGGATGATTCTTGATGGGTTTTTCGAGAGCTTCGTGATGGTATGACATGCAAACGAGGATTCTCACTCAGTAAGGAACTTGCTATTTTTAGTAGGTGTGTCCCGACAGCCGCCACCCAGCAGTTCAAAATCATGAGCTGATCGCAGTGTCGCAGAAACGAAGGCAAACAGAGATCATTTGGTATGCATGCAAAGCAAATTAGGGTTTCCAGCTTCG
>VDFB02077181.1:62049-79234 GCA_007258455.2 Sequoia sempervirens | reverse complement strand
GCTGTATGCCTGTATCAACACGTGGAGACAAAGATAAAGAAGTTGAACCTCGATCTACTTCAACAATAGGATTGATCTATGATTCATAATATCTTGTATGATAATTTCTTGATCAAGTGGACTAGGTTGGATAATATTAAGAGGAAGTCAAGTATTTCCCATAGTATGTGTCCTAGTGCTCAAGGATGATGAGTTTCCAGTGTTAAACTAATGATACACACCTGACCGTATGCCATGACTAGTGGGCAAGCAGAACTAAAAGGCTGATGTTGTGAATAGGAAAATATACACTATATCAGGTATGTGGGTCAGGTTACTAGGATACCCTAATAGCAACACGTGCATGTAGATGTTCTCTAATTGATCTCTCACTATCTCTCTATGTACCAACTGAATGGAAGGGATGCTCAAATGCCTGCAATGTTCAAGATGGACTGAGTGGAGGTGTAATGAGGCAAAAACATTGCATAAATGGTTTTATTATCTTCGTAGTGCCACTTCGAGGGTGTAACCTCCAAATAAAGCATACTTTCTAAATACAACTATTCCAAGATGTTGATGATAAATACAGCTTTGTATGATTCCTTCCAGCCTATCAAATTAAATGATAGCTTCCAGCTATTTAATTTATATGTTGTTATGAGAAGACGTGCCTTACTTCATTTAATTGGTTATCATATCTTGGCTGACTTGATAAGTGAATTATTTAATTTGTAATTATTCTCCTTGTGGCTGACCTTGTTCTTGAAGAGGTGCGATCTCTCCCAAGCAAAGTATAAATACAAGATCATTTGTTCTTATTTACACATCAAGCAAGTTCGACATTCATTCTACATTCAAGTGTGAATTATATCTTGGGCAGATTGTGATTTTATCTAAGTGCGATTTCCTTCAAGAGCAGGTCGAAGTTCTATCAAGTGCAGATTTTGATATATATGTAGTGCAGATTGTAATCTGTATTTTGCATGTAGAATCGGTGCTATTACTTGGCCTCGAGTTCGGCCTTATTGTACAAGAAGAGTTGATTCTTGAATAATATATAAGTGAAATTTTGTTGCTGGGTTTTTCTCCCTCAAGAGGAGGGTTTTCCCAGGGTATCTGCTGTGTCATTGTGTCTGATTTTTGAATTAATTTTCTGTGCATTCAATCTGATCACTAAATTTAACACAAGATGCCTTTCCAATTGAGAAGTCATTACAATAAATAGAGTTTTGCCTAAGGCAACTACTACCATCCCATGCATGTGGGATAAATGCTTTATTCTAACAACTAGTTGGATGACTTACAAAGCACATGCATCCCTTTGTTAATGCTACCTAAGAGCAACTTAAAAAGCACATGCACCCAACCAATACTAGCTATTATAAAATAAAAGGGGTACATAATATTGCCCCCCCCTTCAAAAAAATTTGTCCTAGAAGTTTGAGATGAGGAAACTAAGAGAGAATGTTGGTAGCCTCCCATGTGGCATCTTTAGGTTGCAGGCCCTCCAAGACTAATAACTCTTCAATAGAGCGATTGCAAAGGTATGTGGTGTGTTTATCCAAAATAGTCTTAGGTTCCAAAAACATCAAACCCTTCTTGAACAACTCAAGTAGTGTTGTTACTGATTGAATAGTAATCCCAATCACTTTCTTGAGACACAAGACATGAAAAAATGGGTGGGTTTGAGGAGATGGTGGAAGTGCTAACTTGTATGCTACCTCACCTAAGTGCTAGATCACTTGATAAGGACCATAGAATTTGGGTGCCAACTTATGAATTCTCTTATCTTGTAATGAAAATTGCTTGTAGGGCTAGAGATGTAAAAGAACCCAATCTGGTGTCAAAATTGCACTTTATCCTATGTTGATCCATTTGTTGTTTCATGTGATTTTGGGCCAGTGTTAGATTAACCTTAAGCAATTGAGGTCTTTCTGCTTGGACAAAATGTTGTCAATGCTACAACCTTAGAAGAAACATAAGGACACAAGGAGAGTGGGAGAGTACCATAGAGGGCCTCATAAGGCATCATTTTGCAAGCACTATGATAAGTGGTATTGTACCTCAACTCAGCCAAAGATAGCCATACTCAACCATAGGTAGTCACTTGGTCCATTGTCACTATTGCTCGGACACAAAAGAACACAAATAAGTCTCGTGGTACTTGTTGACAATCTTCGTTTGACTAGTAGTTTGAGGATTATAGGTTGAACTCATGTTCAAAGTAGTGCCCTATAACTTAGAGAACTCTTGCTAGAATTCATTGGTGAGGGATGGAACGCAATCACTAGCAATAAAGCAAGACATCTCATGGAATTTGAAGAGTGCACCCAAGAAGTGTTGAGCAACTATAGCAACAATGTAAGGATGAGATAATGCACATAAATTTGTGTGTTTAGTCAAGTGGTCCACCACCACCAAGATAACTTGTTTACCACTTGAGTGTTGAAACTGCATAATGAAATCCATAGAAATATAAGTCTAAACCTGATTGGGAATAGGAAGTGGCCACAACAATCCTAGGGCTTTGAGAGTTTCCCCTTTAGTCCTTTGATAAACATCACATTCAGCTACAAATGCCTTAGTATCCTTCTTAGGCCATCCTAGAAGAAATCTCGCTTCACACGCTCATAGGTCTTCAAAAAACGTGAGTGCCTTGTAGTAGGGGAGATGTGCAATTCCCTTAGTAATTGAGGCTTGAGCACCAAGTTGGGGGGTGAATAAATCTGGTCATGATAGGTAAGGATTTGACCTGTCTAGTGGAAACTTGATATTGACTTTGAATTCTACTCCAACTGTCAAATGATGTCTTGAACTATAGGGTTAGTAGCCCATTCATTTTGGATCTCATCTATCAAATTGGGCTCTGAGATGAAAAGAGCAAGATGGAGTCTTCTTCTTGATATTGGCATGAGAGGGCATCTACAACCACATTTTCCTTACATCTTTTCACCCATTTTTGTTGTTTGGGGGAGGACCCTTTGGTGCAAAAAAATATTTCAGGCAATTATCTGTTTTTGTTTGAAACTTGTGGCCCAATAGGTAAGGACACCATTGTTGGACAGCATTGAGTATAGCCGACATATCTTTTATATATGTTGATTTAGCCAAATTGTGCCTTGTGAGTTGCTTGCTTGTGAAGGCTAGGGGCTGTCCTTGCATCAACATTGCACCTATGTCCATGCTAGAGGCATCTTATTCCAGAATGAAGGGTTTGTGAACATCAAGTAGGGCCAACATTGGAGTAGAACATATGGCAGTTTGAGCGCATTAAAGGCCACCTTAGTTGACTTAGACCAATTGAAGGAGTTCTTTTTGAGCAAAATTGTCAAGGTTCCCACAACTTTACCTTGATTACGCACAAATTTGCAATACTACCTTATCAAGCACAAGAGACCATGTAATCTTTTGATGGACTCAAGGTGTGGCCATTCTTGCATCATTGTTATTTAAGAGGAGTCATGACTATTTGAAGGGTCATTATGAAAGGATGTATCTCTTCATAGAGGCATGAAGATATAAAAAGGAAGTGAGAAACATGTGTGAATATGAGTGTGTGTGAGATGTGAGAAGATTAAATAAGAAGAGGAGTAGAAAAGAGAAATGTGTGTAAAGATAAATAAATAAATTAATTAAATAAAGATAAGTTTTAACCAAGAGTCACAAGGGTATGGTGAAGGGTTGTGTCTCACAATGAGACAAGATATATAAGAGAAGTCATTCCATGAGATGAAGTGTGTGAAAGTTTTATCATTCAAGAGTGAGTGAGGAATAAAAGGGAGAAGGTTTCATCATTCAAAGAAGAAGTGTATGGAATTATAATATGTAGCATGAAGTAAATAAGAGGAATATAGAAGAATGAAGTGAATGAATATTAATTGAAGATTTGGTTAAGAATAGTCAAGAGACATGTTGAAGAGCTATGATCATTAAAGAAATAATATATATACAGAGAGAGAGAGAGAGAGAGAGAGAGAGAGAGAGAGAGAGAGAGAGAGATCTATTCTAAGAGATGCACCATTTCTCTAGGTTATGAAGATATAAAGGATAATTGCGATTAAAATTGAGAAGTGTGAAATGTAAAGATAAATTAGAGGAAGGTGTGTGAGGAATAAGAGTTTATATCAGAATAACTTGTGCAGATCAGCAAATGAGAAGATAAAAGGAAGATCATTAAAGAAAGGTTGAAGGCAGATTTGTAAGAAGGATTCATGGAAGATTTGTAAGAAGAGTTTATGGTAGAACTATAAGAATAATATATGCAATGTAAAAGATATGTATATGCAGATATTATTGAGGAGGAAAATATAACAGGAGATCATTGAAGGCTATTTATAAAAGGGATTTATTCTCAAGAAGACAAGATTTTATTGAAAAGGTTGGTGCCTCATATTAAAGAGGTTGGTGCCCCATATTGACAAGGATGGTACCTCATATCAAAAAGATTGGTGTCTCTTGCTGAGTTGGTGCTCAGTTGTGGGGATTGGTGTCTCTAGTGGGTTGGTGCCTACAAATTCTACAAGTGGGGATTGGTGTCTCCAGTGGGTTGGTGCTCACAATTGTATAAGAGGGGGTTTGGTGTCTCCTGTAGGTTGGTGCTTACAAACATTGTCAAAGAGATTTATATAAAAAAAATATTTTGCCATGGTTTTCTCCTATAAGGGTTTCCACGTAAATTGTGTGTTCCTCTTGTTTAGCATAATTGTTAGATCTTATGTGAATGATATTTTGCAATTGATATCACTGATCGTGTGCTCATCAAGGGTGAAGCAATATCTTTGTAATTTTAAAATTATAGGTAAATATCATATTGCAGCAAATATATTATCTACAAATTGTTGACAATTTGATTGGGATACATTTTACTTAAATAAATACAGAAATTCATAAGCAGTAGCAAACAGTAGTGCAGATGTTGTAACAAGGAATAGCAAAGACTAGTGTTGATGTTTTAATAATGAGTAGCAAATAGTAGCTCTGATGTTTGGATTCTTTCAACAACATTGAATTAAAATAGGGTTAGGGTTGAAGCAAGCATATAGTGGTTTTACATCAAAGTGTCTAATCAAAGAATTCATTCAAAATTTTATCCCCATGTCTGTTTTGCCTTTACTTAATTCTCTTAGAGTTAAGATTTTTTGGTTTTTTGATTTATTGAGACATGCTCAAATTTTTGCTTAGTCTGAGAGTGATTATAAAATTTTGCCTGTGAGTTCTGGCTGAGTCTGAGTCTCCATGCTATTGTTTAGACAAGAGTGTCATGATAACACAGATTTTACTCCATTTTACTATTTTTGTAAAAAAAAGTATGATTGAATCATGCATGAAGCTACATTATATTAATATCATTTGTACCTTAAATTAGTAAGAATTGGATTAAATCCCTTGATTGATTCTTTTTATTGATTACTGTGAACTTACAATTATCAGAATAATTTGTTGAGTTTTGTTCGAGTTTTTGCTGAGTCTGAGTCTGAGTATAAAATGTTGCCTGTGAGTTTGTCTGAGTTTTAGTCTCAATGCTATGTTCTAGACACAGATTCTACTCCAATTTTTTGTTTCTAGAAAGTATGATAATATCATGGGCTAAGCTACGTAATGTTTATCATCAATTTCACCTTAAATTAGTGAGAAGTGGATTAAATCCCTTTATTCATTTTGTTGATTACTATGAATTTATAATTATTAGAATACTGACCAAGGACGAATTGTTCACATTATGAAATGACTTTGTCTTCTGCAGGGATTGCATTCATCAGGCTTTTGTAAAAGGAGATGAACAACTATGGAGAAAATGAAGGAAAAGCTTCCAAGGGTGCGTGCATTGGATTATTATCTTTCATGTTCTCATGAGGGCTGAACATATTTGATTTAGCTTTGTCTTGTTTAGTTATAGTTGGTTCAAGTCACTGGTTTAATTCTTATGTTCCTTTTAAAAGAAGGCATGTGATAATTTAGCAGCTCATGAGTTTTCTATTTTTGTGCTACGTTGAGTTTCTTCTCTTTTTCTTGATTAATTAGATCCCAGGTTCCAACAATATTGAGGCCAGTTTGTGATATTTTTGTTTGTGTATAGCATTGGGTTGTGTTGTTTCCTTAGAATGTCTTGGTTCAGGGAAGTTTTGGTTCCATAGTTCCTTGTCGTTATATTGAAGTCCCAGTGGATAATATCCATGTCTTTTGTACTAGAAACTTTCGAAGAAAGTTCGTCAAGTTAATCCATATGTGAGAGCTGACAAGCCTGAATGGCACATGTGAAACCATTTAATATCCAAACATTTTGTTTCAGAAGAAATATTCTCAACTCAATACATTTGCAATAGCTAACAATCTTGAGTATCATGAGACAAACCATGAATATTGCTTTTCAATATCACACACACACACACACACACATTTCTGTGGGAATGATTTTCATTTATTATTGTTTATGTTTGATTATAAATGATTATTCTAAGGTAAAAGTGCAAAAAGCATACCATCCTGGCACATTGTTACACTCTATGGAATGATGAAGATATATTCTAAGCACATGGAAATAAATCTACACCTGCCATACATTGTATGGATGGACCGGGATGGTCAATCTGAAAGCATATGATGGAAGCAGCATTTTAACAAGAAACAAAACCTGTGAAAATTAACAATCTTCATCAGGATTTACTTTATTTCTCTATCTGTTGCTGTACACTTTTCCCTTCCAATCTCCTCGATAAGAATAATCTTGAATTCCTATTTATTAATTTAACATAGTAAAAATGCTAGCATTAGATGGTTTATGAAGTGTTAAAATTGCTCATGTTAATAATAATGGCATTTTAATTAAGTGGTTTATTTGGCTTGCAAATGGCAATCGACAATATATTTACTGGCTCTAATTTAACATTCACATTGTTTTTACTTTACTAGGCTAGGGAAGGAAATGTACTTGGGGGCTCCCAACTGTCAGGCCAGGAAATGGGACTCTGAACAAATTTAGAAGTAAAAATATGAAACCCAATTCTCATTAACTTTAAAATTTGTTCCAAAGTACATATGTATCAACATGAATTGACTGTTAAGATCATCTTCAAGATGATTGTTCAACTTCTATTATATTTAAGTAATATCAATATAAAATATTATTGCATTTATTACCTACTGATGCAGGAGCTTTTAAAACTTTAGTTTGATTTGTATTTACTGTTTTTGTGGTGCTACATTTTGGCTTGCATACCCGAGTGGATTGGAGAAAATGGTAGTTAGACAAGGATTTGCCACCTTTATGTGAGTGCCTGCTGCCAGTAAAGAAAACGTTTCTTGAGAGAAAAAGAAAAAGCATCGACTAATGTGTGGAAGTTATCAGCCTGAGGAAGGAGCGATAGGTGAAAGAAAAAGTCCAATCCAGTTTTGCAAGAAGAAAACGATAACAGCAAGATAGTATGAGACAAAGAGAACAGAGAATGGAGGAGGCTGTGGTTGGAAAAAAAGGACAATGGGAGACAAGATTTGGTGTGACTCCAATTGTTGGTCTTTGAAGCAACTCGGTGGACTCAATTTGCAGAGAGGAATACTTGTTATCTGCGGGTGTATTGATCCACCAGTTTGTGAGAGAAAAAAAAGAACAGTAAGGGAGATTTCTAGCGCAAGAGAAAAGGCATGGGCAGGTAAAATAGCAATTGCAGATGAGAGTAAAGTGAAGGTCGCGGCTTGTGTATAAATGTTAGAATCCTTGCGAAGGAGTCCGTGAGATAAAAAGGACAGATAAAATGAGATGCACAAAAACCTACTTCTGTTACAAATCTTCTTTTGTAGCCACCAAACCGCTAGAGACACCAATCCCCACAACTGAGCACCAACTCAGCAAGAGACACCACTCTCTTTTAATGAGAGGCACCGACCTCTCTATCTCCTTGGTTGGGAGGCACCGACCTCCAAATGAACAATATGTAATTTATTTGAAACTTCTTCTTAGATTTGCTTTAATTCACCTTCAAAAATCTGCTCACTACTCCATCAAAATCTGACTTTAGAATCTCGTAAAAATCCTTCATAAATTTTTCCATAAAACACTAGTAAATCTGCTCATATGTCTCTTATAATTCTGCTCATATGTCTTCAAAATTCTGTACTTATATGCCTTTTAAAACTGCTCCTTATACAAATGATATTCAATGAATTGCTTGCTTTCAAATGGGCTTCACAAACTCTTTATATATCTTCACCAAGAGAGGCGACTTCATAAAACAACATATCATTTCAAAATGGAGGCAACTCCTTGTTTTATATGCACCCTTTCACCTTTGTCTTGGGCGCACCAATAGGGGTTGGCCCCTATAAAATATTATCTATTATCTATTATTTTTATTTTCAAATTTAATTCCCAAAATGGGGCGCTCCAATAAGGGGATCAGCCTCTTCATAAAAAAATTTAATTTGCAAATTTTCATTTATTAATGAGGGTGCCAGTGAGTCTAAGGGTCGGTCCCTAGAACCAAAATATTTTATTTTATTTTCTTCCAATCTGTCATGAGCAAATAGTTTCCTCAACAAATCCTCTTGCCTTCAAATACCTTTGACATCAATGACAACAATTTCCATTGGCCTTCAAATACCTTTGACATCATTGACAACAATTCCCAACATGGAGTTCTACCTGGGCTGATTTTGATTACCTTGTTTTTGAGGTATGGTTAGATTCGATGAGCTAGCAACTTTCTGTGGTTGCTCTTCCAACTAGTATAAGGTAGCTACTTAGAGCTTCTTGTTACCATTTGAATTTGATGCTTATGTTCATGTGTAGATTGATGTAGGATTTGGTGACAATTTGTATGTTTGACCTTGGCATGGTTCTTATCCTATCATGGGTTGACATGATGGAGGATGAGAGGAGTTCTTGCTTGAGATGGTGGTTATTTTGGCTGCTACTGTAGGTATCTTTTTGGAGCACAAGAGCATGTTGAAGAATCACGAGATACATGGTTGGCTAAAAGGTGTTATTTGTTACAAATTTGCATACAATTTTCAAATTTTTATATTTAAATAGTCTAAGCCTTGTATCTCACCAATTGTTATCATAACTTGAATGGAGCCTTGATGATTGCAAATTGGATTAGAGATTGTTCTTTTTACTAACATTTGGTATTTAAGCTTGAATGGAGCCTTGATTAAAAATTGGATTAGAGATTGTTCTTTTAACCGACAGTTCATCATTGTATGCGACAGAATTTGCTCCAGCAACAGAGGTTCTTATTATCTCAAAGGATTTTGCATTTTTCTATCTCCACATTGGTATTGGTTTTGAGTATAGAGGTTCAGCAGGTTGTTGATTTCCACAATAGCATTTGAACAGAATGACTTTAAAATCCACAATAGAATTAAGGTTTCCAATATCACAAGCTGATAACAATTTCCTTAACCCAAAATAACGAGTAATGTATTCATCCAAACTCATGTGACAAATTTTTATAAGCTGCTGTTACAACTGGTACATCAGAGATACCAGCAAATTTGATTACACAAATTAAATATCAATATTGCTGAGCTGTAGTCAACATCAGCAGCTCCTTAATCGTATGTACGGCACACCTTTTAATAAATATCAGCTCCAAATAATGGTATGGCTGGTAGAAGAAATGTAAGGCAACCTACAAAGTAATATTGTAGCCTTCATATAGTGGTACAACAGTTCTTAAGGGACTAAGAATCCTCCTTTGACTGCCTTTTGACTGCTGTGTCTGATTTGACCATTTCTTGTGGGCTGCCTCGGAGATTATTAAGATTTATTTCCTTCCTTTGTATATTCACCTCTTTAGAGTGTATGGTAGTCTTTGTCAAATAGTAAAAGGCTGCGCCACCATGTGGAAAGGATTTTAAAGCCTTCAATACTTTAAATTGACCTCCCTAGTACCTTAAATGGTATGGCTATGGTAGGAACTCAAATAATATAAAAATATTTAATTTTTAAATACTCTCGCAATCACTCACTGTGCTATCAATAATTTCTGCACACACATTCATCTGCAATCTTTGCCATTTCTACCATTTGTACACATGACAATAACAATTCTATTATTTGCCTGCAAATATAATAAAGTTGTACCTGACACTTGGCAAACCTGTAAATCTGTCTCTTTTGGAAAGATAATTCTTTTCATGCAATTTCTCGCACAATCTCCTTCAAATCTGCACACCTGTGAATTCTGGATGAATCCACCAAGGTTGGCTGAAATGGGCTTTCATCCAATCAGCCAAGAAGCCCAAGGGTTTTCATCCTAGGGTTTTCTGAACCGAAAGCAGAAGCTCTCAAAGGTCTCCAAGAAAATAGCAAGTCAAGAATGAATGCTTTTGGGCTCTCAACTCTTTTACATCCATCTTTGAGATAATTATTTAATTTTTTTTATTTAATTCATTTTCCCGCTTATAAAGTGATCCACTTTATAAATTTTCCATTGACATAAAATAAAGTCATTTTATTAAAATAACCAAGGGTCAGCTTTTGATTAATTAAATATAAATAATCCCAAGAAGCCTCAGACTATTTAAAAGTTCATTAATTAATTATTTTTATGACCTTTTTAAATAGTTCAAATTAGTCATCTTTTGATTCATTTATTTTTCAGCTAACTTAATTTTAATCATTTAATTATTCTCTAAGGTCAAATAAAAGGGGACATTACAAATGCTCTTTGGTTTTACAATGATCTTATGGTAAGTAATTAATAATTTTCTAACACTTACAGGAGAGATTGCTCTGGGTGTAATTTTTAACAAAAGGTATAATGTTCCTTGGTTTTACATTAATCTTATGATAAATTATTTATAATTTTCTAGCACTTACATTGGAGATTACTTGTTCACATCTGAATTTTGATGACCTCTTATTTTCACTAGAATTTTGATGCTTTCAATTACAATCCATTTAATAAATTTTTGCATGTTTCAGAAGCATTGAGAAGACTGAAAAAGTTGCAAGCTCACCGAGATAACCAAATTTGTGCAGACTGTGGGGCTCCAGATCCTAAATGGGCGTATGTTGTCTTTTGACTCTAATAAATTTTGTTTTTTCGCTTCTATTTGCTTGAGGTGAAAAGACTATTAAATATCCTTTGTAAAGATAATTTGGAATCAATGACATCCTTAATTTGAATAGTTGATAATCATAAAACTGTAGCAATATCAATAACAGTCAATGATATTATTTTGAAACTAGGGAATTTCCCAAGAGCTGTGCTTTGGGTGGAACCACTTAACTTTTTTCCTTATTATCAATTCTAATGTGAAGATTGGCTCATAATTGAAATCATATAAGCAACACAGCAGATTTGAAATAAAACATCTATCCAATGCTCCTGTATATTCTAGAAAAATGAAGAATGTTGTTCAGTATATTGTGCTAGACAAATTTTAATTTTATTGAGATTTTGTATAAAGATTAAAATTATGCTGTGAATGAATGTCCAAATTGGTCATGGACAAAGATTAGACATTTGCATGCAACTTATAAGTTCAGTTAAAAAATGGGATTCCATATAAAGATGATTCATATTGATGCAGTCAAGATCAGGGGGGGTCTTATCAAACTACCCAATCTTGCAGCCTTATCATGTCATCCAATCCACATTAACATATAAATGGAAAAATAATCTGAAACATATCTTTATTTCAATGTTCATACAAATTCATGCATGAAAATTCCTCAAGATTAATTACATATATGGAGGATTCAACATTGAATAAAATTCAGAAAATTTTACAAGCTTTTCTAGACACATCTTGTCTACGAGTTTTCAAATCCTCACATCTTCAAACTTTCTCGGCTTCACTCATCTTTTGAAACCTGTTTTTTCTCTTCATTGTGTACTTCTCATGGCTGCCTTGAACACCTACAACACACCTGCAAAATCCCTTTTCTCTTCTTCTATTCCTCTTTTTTTCACAAGCTGATTTCTTGCACTCTTTCTTATGCAACTCTCAAGAGCAACTTGCAAGTTTTTTTCTCCAACCTTGCTGTTATTGATTGTTGTCTTTTTACACCATTAAAGGCTGTATTTTATATATTCTTACACCCTTGCAAGCACCAAAAAAAGTGGCATCCAAATCTTCTCTTTCATTTCCCACAACTTGACCTCTGAAATTCCTTCACAAAGAATGAAATAAAAGACATATTTTTGCTTCCAAATTGTGTTGTTAATGTTGCTTCACCATATCAAACACCTTGCTGCTGTAGATGCCTTTGGAAAATGAATAAAATACAAAACCATGTCGCACTCCTTTGGTAACTGAAGAGTCATTTTTATTTTCCCCAAGAATCACTATCTTTCTCTCCATTTTAAGCACCCAATAAGACAAGAATGGAATGTCAAAGGTCACCTGCCTTATGAAAACTTCTATGAATCTATAGGAATCCAAATTGATAATTCTTATTTTCAAGTTCCCTCTAACATGCCAATGGACCCCTTAAACCCTTCAAGCCTTGAAATTATATAATACAATAATTTTAAAATCACATTAAACACACTGTTTGCCTCTGATTTTTGAAATGAAAATCCAAGTATTGGTAAATGAAGATTTTATCCTTCAAACACTCCATAAGATGTCTTGAAGCTCCAACCCACACCAAAATGCAAAATTAAACATGAAAAGAAAATATATATTTTTTGTGATGCAGGATTGCTTGTAAGCCCGGATGCTCCTACATCAATATTATACCTTTAGTGTAATGGTGCCTTGCTAATCCTGACCAAAAACCTTCAATTTCTGCCTTGGAATCTTGTCGAACAATTGGCATGGAAAGTCTGAGTTTGCTGGTTTGTTTTCAGTTTGATGTATTTTTGTTTTTTGATGATTTTCAGAGATGTATAATGCTTGTAAATGATTGCTAAATAACTCACTAGTGAACTAGCATGCAATGCAAGTTTTTTTGTATTTTTTCTCATACAAATTAATGACTTCTACTTATGAAATATGCAACCACAGCAATCGAACATTATGCCAAACAATTTGCTGTTGAACTTATTATGCCTCCAAAATGGTATTTCAATGGAAATAAACAGATACAATCTGAGAACGATAATCAATCAGACCTCTACATCTAACCTGGACATGACTCAAACAACCTTGCAACTACAATATTTATGATGTAATACAATGAGAATATCAATGCCAAGACTCTCGGCTTTCAACATATGATAATCTCTGTTATTAAAATGCAGCTACAGCAACAATATGAAATACTGAAAGAACCTGGGCAACAGACTGGAGCACATAAAAAATATTCGATCCCTTTTGATGAAGTCAGATTTTTGCCTCCAAAAGCAGGGCTTAACCCCTTTGATACCAAACAATGCCTCAAGAATTTTATTGGATTTTATTTCTGCCTCCTTGACAAAATCGCATGAAGTAAAAATGCCCAGCTCTAGGTTGAATGACGACTTCTCACCAGCAATGATCATAAATCAAATCTACCACAAAAGACCCCAAAGATTTTATCTTGCAAAGACGTCTAGGGTGTTGCAAAGGAGGGAGTACGTCCCAACTTGCCAAATCAAACTCACCAAAGTTGTATTTAAATTTCTTCTTCCTTTCATATATCTTGAAAACAAGCTCAACCCCACGACTTATACTTGCTTTGGACAAGTCGACTCCCTTCCACTACCAATGTGGGATTAATACAAATCCACATTAAAATATTATTGTCTTAAGTGTGGGCACTGTTGTGACCTTTTCACACATCGCCCCATTCGAAATGGGGACCCCCTAATTTTTGCTCCATTCTGGTCTTTTGGCTTTGGTTCTGTCTCTCTCTCTCTCTCTTTCTGTCTCTTTTCTGTTTGCCTTTCCGGGGATTCTCTGCCATTGAGCTTAAACGTGAAATTTTGGCCAAGTCTGAAAATTAGGGTTTGTACTTTCCTGGTCAAAATGAAGTCAAATGAAGTGAATAAATTGAAAATTGAGCTTAATGTTGATGTCAGCAGACTCTCAGCAAATTTTCATCAAATTTGGTGCACTTACTATTTTTAGTAAGTATGTAATTCGAGGTATTCTGTCAGCACTTTTGAAGTTTCGATCATCACACTGCATTGAGCACATCGTCTCTCGGCTTAGAAATTTGGTGAAGCGGGGCCGACTTTCTATTTTTAGCAGATCCGGCTTCCAAAGCGATTCCCGAGGGGCTTAGATGTAGAGTTTTCGCCATGTCACGGATATTCATGGGTTTTGAGACCTTGCCCAACAATATAACATGCAAAATAGGATAACAACTTTAAGGCTATTTTAGGAGGTTTTGCATGTCGAGTTTTCTTTGCATGTTTGCATATTCCTTATGGGTTTTAGAGCTTAAGCAATGATGTGACATGCAAAGCGAAGATGGTCACTCGATTTGGAACTTACTATTTTTAAGCGGATACATTCCGTGGTACCTCAGACACATCGAGAATCTGAGGTACGTCGTATACATGAGAAAGCGAGAGCTTAAGCGAAGATCATTTGATATGCATGCGAGCAAATTAGGGTTTCAACCCGGAGACTTTGAAAAGAGGGGTAAAAGGTCAGAATTTTTGAAAAACGGTGTAAACCACTGCGATCAGCATCCTTCAAGCTATCTGTTGGCAAAATTTGAAGGCAAACGGAGCACTTACTATTTATAGTAAGTCGTTTTGGAAACAGGCTAAAAATAGCAAAATCGAGTTGCATCGCGCCCGATAATATTGAGGGCAAAGTCCGCGCGTGGTGAGGTAGCATCATTCAAATTTCAAAACAAGCGGGCGTGGAGAATTATCGGAAGCAGCGGTTACTATAAATAGCAAACCACCTTGAGAAATGGGCTAAAAATAGCAGGCCAACTAAAAATAGCACTGTCGACAGGTTGATGAAGTCGTGAGGATCTAGTGCTCAAAATTTCAAATCATTTTGAGCTTCAGGATGCTTACTATAAATAGCAGGGCATGGATAAACTGGCGAAGATGGAGAAAAAAAAAAAAAATGGCTAAGTATTGCGTTCTGTCCTGCTCACTGGGTAAAATGCGCCCAAGTTGATGAAGAAGCATGGAGAAAATTCTAAGTATAAACTTCGTCCACCTCCTAGGCCAAAATGCGCCCATGCAACAAGCAAGTCAAAGATGTTAATCCTCTTGCCTAGCTAAAATGCGCCCAAGGAAAGCTGGTGAAAGTTGAAAAATATTCTAAGGCAAAGATATCCTCCTCACCCATCAAAATGCGCCCATACAAGAGTAAGCTTGATAAAGTCAAGGAAAGTCAACATGTTTCATCCTCCTGCCTATCCAAAATGCGCCCACCTTGAAAGTTTGATGAGAAAAAAAATGGCTAAGTTAAAAATTCGTCCTCCACCACCTCCCAAATGCGCCCATCCTTCAACAAGCATCAAATGCGCCCATCCTTCAACAAGCATCAAATGCGCCCATAAAGCAAGTGAGTCAAAGGAGTCAAAGGCGTTCATCCTTCAAGCATAGCAAAATGCGCCCAAAACAGAGCATGTGAGGACAAAACAAAGGAAGATGAAGAGTCACTTGTTGGAGGCGTTGAAAGTTTTCATCCTCCTCTACATGAGAAATGCGCCCAAAATGGGGCCATGTGAAGACAAAAACAGGGAAGTCCAAGAGTCATCTTTCATGCATGTCAATATGCGCCCAAGTTGAAGTGAGTAAAGGTGAGTGTAAGGTGGTAAACAAGGTAAAAGGTGAAGTGAAATATCCCTAGGCGTGGTTATTATTCTTCTTCAAGTATGCTATGCGCCTAAGTGGAGTGTAAAGGTGGTGATGAAAACAAAGTTGCTAGGCGTTGAAAGTGCTAAGAGTTAAAATTTTTTCCAAGGACAAGATGAATATCCTTCACCAAGTTATATATGCACCCAAGGTGTTGATAAATATTGCTAAGGCGTTGGAGTTTTAAATAAAATGTCTTTCAAGTGTGAAATGAAATGCAAGGTGGTGAGTGAAAAATAAAATATGTTAGGCGCCTTCATGAAAATTTTCCAAGTGAATTGATAAAATTTTCCTCACCACAGGCAGAGTGATTGAAGGTGAATAAAAAAATTTCCTAAGGCAAAATTTTCAAAAGTGCTGAGTGATTCAAATTTTTTTTCTAAGGCAAGTAAATTTTCCTTAGGAGAAATACACCCAAGTTGAAATAGTGATGAAATTTCTAGAGCATGAGCAGGATTGCCAATGAAGGAGTCCGATGATGCCAGCTGCACAGGGTCAACAAAAATATTTCCAAGTCAAAGCAACATGAAATGTTCACAGGTGTTGAAGAGCAAGAATAAATTTGCTGAAAGTTATTTTTCCAAGGTGCAGAATTCAAGAAAATTAAATGAACCCGTTCATTGTACACCCATGAGTTCGACAAGTTCTGAAAGAAATTTTCTTCTGGGTATTGAAGATTATTGATGAGAAGTTGATTTCCAAGTCTTCCACACTTCGCTGAGGCCTTCAGGATGAAGATTTTTGATGGAAATAGGATTGATGAGTTTTCCTAAGGGAAAATTTGAAAATTTTCTAAGGCAAAGTGAAGAAAATGTGTTTTCAAGGTAAAATCCTCCAGACGATGAATTTGAAAGGAACTGCCTAGGTAAATTTTCCCAAATTCTTCGCGAAGATAATCTTCCTGATGAATGAAATCAAAATTGTCGACGCTTCAGTTGGTGGGATAAATTTCTTGAAGAAGATGCTATTGAAGTTAACACTTTCGAAAGATGATAAGTCCTTGAGGATGATGAAATTTGGCTAAGGCATGAAGGATTGAATGCCAAGTTGGCTAGTGAGGACTATGAACGCTTGGAAGTTAGAGCGTGAAAATCAGGTAAGTAAAGTGAATTTATATTATGAAGTGTTCTAATGCTCTTCTCCTTGCTTGTTTTGCAGGAGAAACGTCAAGACCAAACGATGATGACTTAAGGTGATGAAGAAAGTAATCCAAGATGATGTTTCAACTCCGAAGGAAGAAAAGTTGCAAAAGTGGCTAAGTGTTGAGACTTAATATGTGCCCAACTCAAGTGACAAAGAAGAAGTTGAAGAACAACGTCAAGAAGAAGATCGAGAACAGTGTGAATGCGTCTACAAGCGGGAATCTTCTAGAAGGATGTGTTAGCGTTTAAATTCGCACCTCTGGAATGCGGATTTGAAAACGGACAGCTATGCACAGATAAACTGCTCTTCAAATTAGGAGGGGAAGCTCCCTCTTGCTGATGGTGTTTGAAAGAAAGTAA
>VDFB02077181.1:0-59993 GCA_007258455.2 Sequoia sempervirens | reverse complement strand
CATAAGATGTCTTGAAGCTCCAACCCACACCAAAATGCAAAATTAAACATAAAAAGAAAATATATATTTTTTGTGATGCAGGATTGCTTGTAAGCCCGGATGCTCCTACATCAATATTATACCTTTAGTGTAATGGTGCCTTGCTAATCCTGACCAAAAACCTTCAATTTCTGCCTTGGAATCTTGTCGAACAATTGGCATGGAAAGTCTGAGTTTGCTGGTTTGTTTTCAGTTTGATGTATTTTTGTTTTTTGATGATTTTCAGAGATGTATAATGCTTGTAAATGATTGCTAAATAACTCACTAGTGAACTAGCATGCAATGCAAGTTTTTTTGTATTTTTTCTCATACAAATTAATGACTTTTACTTATGAAATATGCAACCACAGCAATCGAACATTATGCCAAACAATTTTCTGTTGAACTTATTATGCCTCCAAAATGGTATTTCAATGGAAATAAACAGATACAATCTGAGAATGATAATCAATCAGACCTCTACATCTAACCTGGACATGACTGAAACAACCTTGCAACTACAATATTTATGATGTAATACAATGAGAATATCAATGCCAAGACTCTCGGCTTTCAACATATGATAATCTCTGTTATTAAAATGCAGCTACAGCAACAATATGAAATACTGAAAGAACCTGGGCAACAGACTGGAGCACATAAAAAATATTCGATCCCTTTTGATGAAGTCAGATTTTTGCCTCCAAAAGCAGGGCTTAACCCCTTTGATACCAAACAATGCCTCAAGAATTTTATTGGATTTTATTTCTGCCTCCTTGACAAAATCGCATGAAGTAAAAATGCCCAGCTCTAGGTTGAATGACGACTTCTCACCAGCAATGATCATAAATCAAATCTACCACAAAAGACCCCAAAGATTTTATCTTGCAAAGACGTCTAGGGTGTTGCAAAGGAGGGAGTACGTCCCAACTTGCCAAATCAAACTCACCAAAGTTGTATTTAAATTTCTTCTTCCTTTCATATATCTTGAAAACAAGCTCAACCCCACGACTTATACTTGCTTTGGACAAGTCGACTCCCTTCCACTACCAATGTGGGATTAATACAAATCCACATTAAAATATTATTGTCTTAAGTGTGGGCACTGTTGTGACCTTTTCACACATCGCCCCATTCGAAATGGGGACCCCCTAATTTTTGCTCCATTCTGGTCTTTTGGCTTTGGTTCTGTCTCTCTCTCTCTCTCTTTCTGTCTCTTTTCTGTTTGCCTTTCCGGGGATTCTCTGCCATTGAGCTTAAACGTGAAATTTTGGCCAAGTCTGAAAATTAGGGTTTGTACTTTCCTGGTCAAAATGAAGTCAAATGAAGTGAATAAATTGAAAATTGAGCTTAATGTTGATGTCAGCAGACTCTCAGCAAATTTTCATCAAATTTCGGGTACTTACCATTTTGCAAGTATGCACTGAGGTATTCCGCTAGGCACTTTGAAGTTTCGATCATCATTAATCGGTGATTCGAAAGTACATCAGTTGCTCTCCTCGGCAAAATTTGAGTTGAAACGACAACTTTCTCTATTTTTAGCAAACGCTGCATTTCGTGGCTTAGATGCGCAGTTTTTCTTCGTGCATGTCCGATATTCCTTCGGTTTTCGACCCTAAATAAATATAAAAGTACGCAAAATGAGAGCACAACTTTCGTGAGTAGCTATTTTAGGGTTTCCATGTCGTGGTTTTCTTGTATGTCCGTATATTCCCCGGTGGGTTTTTCGAGCTTCGCGAATGATGTGACATGCAAAACGGCGATGGTCACTCATTTAGGAACTTTACCATTTTTAGCGATAATATTCCGGCAAAATGCCTCCGACACATCGGGACCATGAGCTAATCGCTATGCAAACGTAAACGGTGAACAAACGGAGATCATTTGATATGCATGCAGAAATAAACATGAAGCTCTACCGGGCCCAAAAGAGGGGTAAAAGTCAGAATTTTCAAAAACCTATGGTAAACTAATCATACCAGCATCCTCGTGCTATCCGCTGGTAAAATTTGAAGTCAAATCCGAAAGCACTTACTATTTATAGTAAGTTGTTTTGGAAATAGGCTAAAAATAGCAATCACTTGCATGCCACCAGCCGTCGGTGCGTCACGGCAGGTTTATCATTCAAATTTCAAAACAACACGGAGGTATCGTATAAGCAACACGCAAATAGCAAACCACCTTCTAAATGGGCTAAAAATAGCAGGCCAACTAAAAATAGCACTGTCGACAGGTTGATGAAGTCGTGAGGATCTAGTGCTCAAAATTTCAAATCATTTTGAGCTTCAGGATGCTTACTATAAATAGCAGGGCATGGATAAACTGGCGAAGATGGAGAAAAAAAAAAAATGGCTAAGTATTGCGTTCTGTCCTGCTCACTGGGTAAAATGCGCCCAAGTTGATGAAGAAGCATGGAGAAAATTCTAAGTATAAACTTCGTCCACCTCCTAGGCCAAAGTGCGCCCATGCAACAAGCAAGTCAAAGATGTTAATCCTCTTGCCTAGCTAAAATGCGCCCAAGGAAAGCTGGTGAAAGTTGAAAAATATTCTAAGGCAAAGATATCCTCCTCACCCATCAAAATGCGCCCATACAAGAGTAAGCTTGATAAAGTCAAGGAAAGTCAACATGTTTCATCCTCCTGCCTATCCAAAATGCGCCCACCTTGAAAGTTTGATGAGAAAAAAAATGGCTAAGTTAAAAATTCGTCCTCCACCACCTCCCAAATGCGCCCATCCTTCAACAAGCATCAAATGCGCCCATCCTTCAACAAGCATCAAATGCGCCCATAAAGCAAGTGAGTCAAAGGAGTCAAAGGCGTTCATCCTTCAAGCATAGCAAAATGCGCCCAAAACAGAGCATGTGAGGACAAAACAAAGGAAGATGAAGAGTCACTTGTTGGAGGCGTTGAAAGTTTTCATCCTCCTCTACATGAGAAATGCGCCCAAAATGGGGCCATGTGAAGACAAAAACAGGGAAGTCCAAGAGTCATCTTTCATGCATGTCAATATGCGCCCAAGTTGAAGTGAGTAAAGGTGAGTGTAAGGTGGTAAACAAGGTAAAAGGTGAAGTGAAATATCCCTAGGCGTGGTTATTATTCTTCTTCAAGTATGCTATGCGCCTAAGTGGAGTGTAAAGGTGGTGATGAAAACAAAGTTGCTAGGCGTTGAAAGTGCTAAGAGTTAAAATTTTTTCCAAGGACAAGATGAATATCCTTCACCAAGTTATATATGCACCCAAGGTGTTGATAAATATTGCTAAGGCGTTGGAGTTTTAAATAAAATGTCTTTCAAGTGTGAAATGAAATGCAAGGTGGTGAGTGAAAAATAAAATATGTTAGGCGCCTTCATGAAAATTTTCCAAGTGAATTGATAAAATTTTCCTCACCACAGGCAGAGTGATTGAAGGTGAATAAAAAAATTTCCTAAGGCAAAATTTTCAAAAGTGCTGAGTGATTCAAATTTTTTTTCTAAGGCAAGTAAATTTTCCTTAGGAGAAATACACCCAAGTTGAAATAGTGATGAAATTTCTAGAGCATGAGCAGGATTGCCAATGAAGGAGTCCGATGATGCCAGCTGCACAGGGTCAACAAAAATATTTCCAAGTCAAAGCAACATGAAATGTTCACAGGTGTTGAAGAGCAAGAATAAATTTGCTGAAAGTTATTTTTCCAAGGTGCAGAATTCAAGAAAATTAAATGAACCCGTTCATTGTACACCCATGAGTTCGACAAGTTCTGAAAGAAATTTTCTTCTGGGTATTGAAGATTATTGATGAGAAGTTGATTTCCAAGTCTTCCACACTTCGCTGAGGCCTTCAGGATGAAGATTTTTGATGGAAATAGGATTGATGAGTTTTCCTAAGGGAAAATTTGAAAATTTTCTAAGGCAAAGTGAAGAAAATGTGTTTTCAAGGTAAAATCCTCCAGACGATGAATTTGAAAGGAACTGCCTAGGTAAATTTTCCCAAATTCTTCGCGAAGATAATCTTCCTGATGAATGAAATCAAAATTGTCGACGCTTCAGTTGGTGGGATAAATTTCTTGAAGAAGATGCTATTGAAGTTAACACTTTCGAAAGATGATAAGTCCTTGAGGATGATGAAATTTGGCTAAGGCATGAAGGATTGAATGCCAAGTTGGCTAGTGAGGACTATGAACGCTTGGAAGTTAGAGCGTGAAAATCAGGTAAGTAAAGTGAATTTATATTATGAAGTGTTCTAATGCTCTTCTCCTTGCTTGTTTTGCAGGAGAAACGTCAAGACCAAACGATGATGACTTAAGGTGATGAAGAAAGTAATCCAAGATGATGTTTCAACTCCGAAGGAAGAAAAGTTGCAAAAGTGGCTAAGTGTTGAGACTTAATATGTGCCCAACTCAAGTGACAAAGAAGAAGTTGAAGAACAACGTCAAGAAGAAGATCGAGAACAGTGTGAATGCGTCTACAAGCGGGAATCTTCTAGAAGGATGACAGACATTAATGGCTCATTTATTACCCCACCCCTCTTGGTGGCGGTTTTTAGGGTGAATCTTGTTTAGGGCTGAGGTGGCACAATCTGGGCCATCCAGCCGATTGTAATCTGAGCCATCCGTTAGACTTGGCCAACTATAAAAAGGGGAGTCCCCCTCATTTGTACATTCATGAGACATTAGACATTAGCTTAGAGTTAGACGGTAGACATAGAGTAGAGAGACAACTTAGAAGTAGCTTAGTATAGATTGATAGTGTAGTTGAAGAAGAAGGAAAGTTTTCCTTTGAAAACTTTTGCAAGAGATTGTTGTGTAAAACTTTCATAATAAAAGATCTTTTCATTGATGGTGAAATTCGTCTTTGTTATGGATAGCTAGCGAGGTTTCATCATCCCTTCTACTTCAAGTAGCGTAGAGTAGCGTCATTTCATTTTATGCAAGTAGATGTTAGTTGTGGAATGTGGTCTTCAATTTTAGCAAACTTCGTCTATCCATACCACTAGTGTGTTCGCTGATGGTGAATGCGCCTTGTGTGGTCAACTGGAATATCATGCACCTAACTTCGATCATGATTTGTATGTTTGTATGCGTCGTTGTGATGGTATTTTCATGCTAAGTTGTGATTTGAACACCTTGAGCTACTCCTCTGAAGATTGCACCGATTTTGTGGAGGCTGTCCGAAGCGAGGCAAAGTAGAGCCTGGTTGAAGCTTGTGAGAATTGATTGCCATGTCCCACGCCTTAGAATAGATTTAGACTCTCTAAACCCTGCACCATTTCAATTCAATACTTTCTGGTTAGAATAGGAAACCCGTACTTTATAGACAAATCTTTCGAGCATTTGAATTCCCTTCCTCTGCTACTGAACAATTCCGTAAGTCCCCTTGAAATACCAGCAAATCACATCGAGCCAACTAAGCCTATTTGCACTAAAAGAACCTTGGAGTTGAACGCACGAACTCTCTCACAATCTTAGCGTGCTGAATACTTTGATCAAGAGAGAATAGGGTAGCCGTTGGCAACTTTATTTTGTGTTGGTGCGGTCATGAAAACCATGTCAACAGGCACCCAAACACATTAAAGGGGACATTTAATAATTTTCTTTTTCAACATTAGTCCTAACAAGTAAATAATAAAAGTTAAGTAGAATATTTTCAACTTAATTGCCTAAATGATTAATGGCCCAGTACAAATACCAACCTGGACGATGAATAAATAACGCTAGTAATATTGTCGCCCGATAATACTAAGAAATATTGAATCACTGAACCACAACTGACTTACTATAAATAGTATCCAGAAACCCCACCAAACGACATCCGTTTGGCTTGAAACTGAAACTGCCTAGGCCAAATATCCCCTGGATCCCTTCCAAGTCCTTGTTAGCCCCTAGGACCATGCTGAAATGGGCTAACTTCCATGTGTCATGCCTCAAGAAGGCGCTTGGGCACAATGTGGTTGCTACTACAAAACTACCTCCATTGGATGAAGGACAGTTGGTGTTGATCCCAAAGGAGATTCTTGACACTAGGGAGCGCTCTTTGAGGAGGAGGACAATCAAAGAGTATTTGGTAAAATGGAGGAACTTACCCATTGTGGATGCAACTTGGGAAGGTGAACACATCTTGTAGCATTCAGATTTGCGGTTGCTTGAGGACAAGCAATCTCGAGGAGGGTGGACTGTAATGCCCCCTTCTCATCAGTGATCAACTCAGTTGCTCATCAACCTATTCTGGAGGCCCGTAGGCTTGTTGAGGTGAAATTAGGGTTTCCTTTATTGGAGGTTTTGTGGCATTTATCAGAATTTACTATTTTTAGTGAATTCTATTTTTGGCAATATCTCAGTTGTCAGCACTTTAGTAAGTTATTTTTAGTTGGAGTAGTTGTTGCTTTTGGTGTTTGGCTTTTAAAAGCAGTATTTTGGCGCATTAATTCATTCAAGGCATAAATGTTATAATTTTAAGTTGACCCCTTGGCCTAGTGCATTAACTTTAAGTCGTGTCTAAATGAGGGTCATGAAGGGGGATGTCTTCATAAAGGAGAAAATTAAATATTTAATGAAGTTTATTAATGCCTTGAAGTGGACACCACTTTGGAGGGAATAATGTGTTTTTAAAAATTAAATATTAGAGAAATGTGAATGGGCGTCCCTTTTTGGAGGGAAGCTTCTAGAAGATCAAGAGACACCTCCAAAGTTTTTATAAACAGGATTTTCTCCAGCATTTGTCATCCATGAACTTATGCTATTGTTATGCTGTCGAAATGACTACTTGATCTTTACTTCGAGGAATGCATACCTCCTAGTTCCAATTCAATTTCGTGTTTGAAAGATAACACCTAGTTGGTTTTTATGCTGCTTCTCAATCAGACTAGCAGATTGTGCTTCAAAGTTGGTGAATTTTGGTGAGAATTTCAGTTTTAATGTTGTTGGTGTATACACAGCTAAAAGTGTTTTTCATTTACAACTTTTGGTGTGAATTTATTTTGGTTATGGGTATTTGATCATTGCATTTCAATGATAATGGCGACCATATTTGGAGGTTTTCAGATTTTAATTCCAAGTTTTTGATTTTTCCAAGAGAAATCACCCCTCTAGAGGGCCGTACCATCTCATGAGTGCTTTGGGATTTGTGCAAGAATAATATCTCAAGTTTTGATGCAGTTTTGTGGTCTGATTTTGGGCGCCATCCTCCTAGAAGGTCTTTGCAAAACATTCCAGTTGATTAAGAGGTATTTAGGAGTTGTGATAATTTTTGTGAGTTTGTTGTTTGCTGATATACATTTCCAGATTGCAGATTTTTATATCAGATTGTTCTAGTTTTCTGATTTTAGTTCCTAGCATCATTGCTTGAGAGGTTATTCACTGAAGAAACCATCTTTTAAATTGTATATTGTAATGGTTGTAAAAAACACTTGAAATGTGCAGTTATTCTTCATTGTAAGACTGTAAACAGTTGTACTGTTCTAGTCATTCTTTGCTGCATATTCTTGTGTTAAAGTTCACATTTATAACCCCTGGATGGTTTACCGCCAGTGTGGAAAAATAATTTAATAATCTCTCATTGTACCCACTGAAAGGTGGTGAATCCCCACTCACGAGTGGATACTTGCCGCAGTGGATGAATTAGTTCTTGTTTTGTAATCTTTCCCCCCACTGAATAAGTGGCGTTGACGTGGTTTTTGTGACCGCACCAAACAGCAGAACAAAATAGTCTGAAGGCTACTCCGTTCTCTCTTGATCAAAGTATTCCGTGTGCTAAGATTGCGAGATAGATCACACGTTCAACTCCAAGGTTCCGAAATTCTTGGAACACCCTCAGTTGGTTGATGTGTATTGCTATGTTCTTACGAGGGGACTTACACAATTGTTCAGGGTTCTTGCAGTTAACAGTCGGTGTATGATTTGGCAGTATAGTTCGTTTTCTTAAAGCTAATCAGAAATATGCGGAAAGTAAATGAGTATAGGGCCTAAGAAACTTATATCCTATTCTAAATGCAGGACGTGTGGAGCTCAATTTTGGCAGACTTCAACCGAATTTCACCTAGCCTCACGTCGGACAGCCTCAGTAAAATTGGTGCAATCTTCAAAGGGGATGGCAAAAGATGTTCAAATTATAATTTAGCATACATACACTATCAGAACGACGCATATAGGTATACAAATCACAATCGAAGTTAAACTCAAGATAATTTCCAGTTGACCACGCAAGGCGAACTTATCATCAACAAGCCACTAGTGGTATGGAATAAAATGAAGCTACCTCAATAAAACGTCACACATCAAAGTAAACTATTTGCATGAAATGAAAATTATACTACTTGGATCCGAAAGGAAGAAGAGACCTTGCTAGCTGTTCATGACAAGACGAATTCCACCATCAATGAAAAGATCTATTATCATGAAAGTGTTACACAACAATCTCCAAAAAAGTTTTCAAAGGGAAAACTTTCTTTCTTCTCCACACTATGCTATCAAACAAAAATGCTAACTCTGCTCTACTCTCCAATCTCTAGCTCTAAAGCTAATGTCTGATATCTACTTCTAATTTTCTAATGAATTACAAATGAGGGGGACTCCCCCTTTTATAGATAGCCCGGTCCCAAAAGACGGCTAGGGTTACAATCAATAGAGTGGCCAAAATCGCGCCACCTCAGCCCTAACCCTAAAAACTGCCAGAATGGGGAGTGGTACATTAAATGAATCAAAGATTCCCACTCACTCCCAAAAATAGTAAAGGCAATAAATGCCCACAATCAGTCTTCTACAAGATCCTCGTCCAGCAGTGCATTCCCGTTCTCCTTCTCTCTGGCTGCAAACTCAACGAACCTGCCGAGTACAGCCTCAACCTCCTGAACTGAAATGGGTGGAATGCAGTCTAGTTGAAACTCTAATACTGTGACTGAATGCTCATGCCTTGTACAAGATTTCCTCCAAGCAACCAAGGAATCCTGCGTGCTCTGAATCAAGCTGGAGAAAGTAGAAATATTCTCAAAGTCATCGTGTACGAAGGTCTTCACCTCTGAAAAGAAAGGCACCAGCCTACCCCTCAAATTATCAACATTGATTTCATCTGGATTCAACTGCCTGGCAAATATGGCCTCAAAAGTATTTTGAACTCCATCAATGATATTGGCCATAGCCTTATGTATCCTGGCTGAATCCACCTGTGCAGCATCGTAGAAACCACGCCCGGTGATCGCTGAAGAATACCATCTGGAAAAGTCGTACCTGTCATTCTCCTAAATGACACCTCCATCAATCAGCAATCGCAACGGAACATGCCTCAATGCCTCAAGACGCTGAATTACTTTACTCTGATAAATAGAAGCATCTCCCCAAGCATGATCAACTGCCTCCATCCATGCCAAAATACTAGAGGCCTGCTGAAAAGCAGAAGCAAGGTCCTCCATAAACTTCTCTGTCTCAGCACGAACCCCTGTGACCCACTTGTTTGCTTCCTATGCCATTTTTCCTAACTCCATCAAGCCACTGATTGACTCTCTAGGTATCTCTGCTGGAGGCTCTATCACTGGAATCTCCTGCCCTTGAGAACGAGACAACTGTTGTACATATCCAATTAAAGCCTTGTGTTCTCTTTTCAATCTCTTATACTTTCCTTCCTTCTTGAATAACCTATCTTTGAGGGCGAGGTAGGAGTTATCACACTCCTCCACAATCTGTGCACCAGTGGGGCGTCCTAAATCCAAAGTCGTGACCACATAATTCTTAGGCACTGCTTCATTTCGGTCACAATCAACTTGAGGCACGGCAACGTGAAGAGTGCGAGAGCCATCCTCTTCAGTGGAGATCTTCGAAAATTTTCTTGCTTTCTTCTTCTGTGGAGGTGCACTGATCCTGTTAAAAAATTCTTCCATCTCAATTGCTGGATCAATCTCCTCGCTGGGGCTTCTCCTCATCCTATCCTTAAGCCAATCAGGCACATTGTACTGTATATCGAAGGGCTGCTGTTCTTGTGCCTCTACCTCTCTAACTTGCTCAACCTCTATATCATTCTGGTGAGGTTCATCGTCCTCAAGTGGCTGAGTGTCTCCTGAAACTATATCATCGTCATCGTTCATAGCCGCCTCCAACTCCTGCTGAAACTGAGGGTCAGTAATAGTCCCCTCATCATCCTGCTGATCAACCCTAATAGGTGCGTTGACACTCTGGCCAACTGACTCTCTCTGTGGAGGCTGATTATTTTCCTGTACTACTTGCACCTGATTCAATGCATTCCTTTGATCAGCAAATAAAGAGACCTCCTGTATACTTGGAGAACGCGTCTCCAATGGCATGGGTGATGCAACTCGTGGAGGCTCTGGTTGAATAGGCTCCTGTCGAACTAGCTCTTTCTTTTTGGACTCTGGACCTTGTGTGATCTGTTTCCTTCTGCCCGTGGTGGGTGTCCTGTGATCTCCCATCAAATTGTAAGTCAAAGCAATTGACCTACTCTTCAATCTGCTCACACGCCTATCAACCCATGCTCTAGTAAATGTTAGGACCGGGATAGAAAGTGTATCCAAATCTGCAACCTCAGGTTCTGACCAATCTGGGAGCGGAAGTGGAGTATCTCTTACTACTGCATAGTCTGGATGGACAACGTCCATATCCTCATTCACCTGGTCTGGAACCGGAACAACTTCGCACTCCCTGATCAAAGTAATTGGCAACTGAGAGAACATTCTTTTCCTGACTTCAATCTCATCCGCTGCATCAACCCAATAGTCCTCAATATTTGCCTTGTGCTTAAACTCCTCTGACAGTACCCATTTGATGTTGTGATGTGGATCATAGTGCTGTCGGCTGGTGTGATAAGAAAAGTGATAAAATTGAAGGTCACTTTTAGCCTCTCTAGCTGCCTGTATTGAAGGACACACCTCATCTGAGTTGCCCATGACAATTGGGAATTCAATTCCTCCCTTCTTTTTCTTCTGAATCTTATCATAGGCGAGCAATTGCCTAGATATCTCTAACATACTTAGGCAGCCTATATGGGTACGATGAAAAACCTTGCAGCCTAATGTAAGAAAACCTTGGAAACTGTATAAACTAGCACCCATACCTTTCAATCAATTCTTGGGCCTCCCTTGAGATTCTGTGGTGTAGCCGCTCCTGAAGCAATCTTGTGATATGCATGGTGAAGGCATCGTTGACACGCTTGTAATGAGTAGTACTTGCCAGGTGCAACTGCGGACAAGTGTCATAGATTTTGAATTGGTGAGAGCCACAACCAACAGGCTCTTTGTAGGAAATTCCTCTATACTTCGTCATACGAGCCAACATATAAATGATGTAAGAGCTCATGTAAAATGTCTTCGTCCTTCTAAGGCTCAGGAGCTGCTCATGCAAATTATCACTGATCATCTCGGTCCAATTGACGTAGTCTTTTCCTTCCAGTACGAGGTTGATGTAGTAGAACATCCAAGGCTCGAAAATAAAGGACTGTGGGCAACCGCCAACTCTGCTCAGCATCATGATGAGGTCACAGTATTCTTGCTTCAAGTCATCCGCTTTGATTTGCTTTGACAGCTTCGTACGAGAAGGCTTGGGAGTGCTCATCTAGTGAGTGTTGATTGTCTCCGTGCATCTTTCGAATGCGGAAGCGTACATTCGCTCAGCTCGCTCTCTGGACTTGTAGACCATGTTCCTGTGCATCGAGATCCCGAAAGCTTCACCAATGGCAGCAGGAGTAAGATTGGCTAGCACTTGGCCATCTGGTGACATGATCGATCGGTGATCCTTCTCATAATAATTGGCGCACTCCATCATCAGCTCCAAACACTGAATGGCTGGTGGGAAACCAGCAGCTGCATATAATCCGCTTCAAACAATATTGTGCGAAGTGGTCGAAGGCCGATGACTTCCAATCCCCAACATTCTGTTCTTGAAGGCCTCAAGGTTGACGGAGCCCAGGTTGGTGTTTGTCAGCTTGCCCAACTTCGAAATGAACTTTGATTCTGGCATGAATGTCTTGCTCAGCTTCTTGATCACAGCCTGTCTGGATGCACCATCGTTATCTTTGCCAGTCGCCCTTGCCTCAGCCATCTGCAAACAACAAACATTCATCAGAATTAATTTATAAAATAAATAAGATACCTTGCAGGGCTACCAGTCGACTTTTTAAAATTTGAGAAGTTGCAACATTCAGTTCTTCTGCAAACCTCAACTTCTCCTTCACAAGATTTCGAACTTCAACACTTAGAAAAGACTTCTAAGTAAACTTCAGTGACTTCACTATTCTTCAGCAACTCCAATCAGCAACCAACAAGTTCGCACTTTTTAAACACTCAACAACTTCCCACCTCAAGGCGTCCTTCTTATCACTGGCAACTTCAAATCTCAGCAAGAAATCAAACTCCAACAATCAACAAGTTTGCACCTCTTAAAGCTTCAACAATATTCGAGTTTTTCAACACTTGCAGTCACTTTGAAATTCGAATTTCTCCACTTCAGATTTTGGAAACCAACTCAAGTCAAGTCGTCCCTCTCAGCTTCTCTTCAGCAACACTTCAGCCTTAATAAAAAAATTCGTACTCTTCAAGCTTCAGCAATGCTTAGCAACAATCTTCACGTAGAGCAAATTCGACTTCTCCAGCTGTGAACAAGAAGTGAGAAACTTCTCAATTTTATAGCCCAAAATCGAATTCTAGAAGGAGCCAATTATAGCCAGTACATTTAATTTCCACTACTCCACTTCAAGAATTCGAATTTTCCCTCTCTGGTATTTCTGACACTTGTTCGATAATCTTAATCTTCTAGAAGTTCAACCTTGACTGGCATCTTTGAATTTATTTTGGAAAAAATTAATTTAAATTCATCTTTTTAATTTGCCAGCCGAAACTCTGTCACTTGAATTCGAATTTAACTTCTCATTAGCTCTGGAAAATTTATCATCGAAGAATTCAATCAAAATCATCTAGGCAACTCATCTCGAATTCATCATTCAAATCACTTTCTTGTCAAGAGTCGTTTTATTCAAATTTGCCTTAGAGAATTTTAAATTTTCCCTTAGGAAAATTTCACAATCTTGAGCACTGATTAAATTCTTCACTGAAAAAGTGTTGGCGAAGTGCGGAAGACATGGAAATCCATCTATCATCGCAAATGTTCAGTACCCAGAAGAGAATTTTCTTCAGAATGCTTCGAATCCATGGGTACCCAACGAACGGGTTCATTTAATTTTTAAATTTTGAACCTTAGAAAATATTATTCTATCAAATTAAATCCATTCTTCGCCTGTGATCATCTTGTGTTGCTCTAACTTGAGAAAATTTTGAATCATCTTGCATTATCATCATTCTCTGTCTTCACCACTGAGAAAATTTGCCAGTGTTCTAAGAAGAAAAATTCATCACCTTGAGTTCTAGGCATATTTTCTAAGGAAGAAAATATTTTTGCCTTAGAAAATTTTAAATCATCTTGCACTTTGAGAATTTGCCTCAGAAAATTTTTTATTCGTTTGCCAGTGAGAAAAACATCAACTTTACTTAGAACATCTTCATGAGGGCGCTTGGCATATTTCATCTTCCAACACCTTCAATGCCTTAGGAAAAATTTATTCATTTTGAAAATTTCAACGTCTTATGAAAAATCTTCATCACCTTGTCTTATATTTCATTCTTCATCCTAGGCGCATAGCATACTTGGAGAAAATTAAAACTATGCCTAGCACTTTGTTTCACTACCTCATACGCCTTAGAAAAATTTTCTAACACATATTACTTTGGGCGCATATGACACTTCAAGAAGAATGTTTAACTTCGCCACGCCTTGAGAAATATTTCCAACACCCCCTTTAACACTCATCACCTTGGGCGCCTATAGCACTTGGAGGAAAATATGCCTTCATTCACCCTTCCTTCACCACGCCTTGAAGTATTCACTTACCTTTTACCTCATCTACCACCTTATCTTCACTTTTTACACCTTCAACTTGGGCGCATTTAGGCATGCAAGGAGGATGACTCTTCAACTTCACTTTTTTGTCTTCACTTGACCTTATTTGGGCACATTTCCATGTAGGTGAGGGACGAAAATCTTTGACTAGTTTGACTCATTTCTCTTTTGGGCGCATTTGAGAGGGGGAGGAGGATAAACTTATAACCACGCCTTGGAGTGACCCTTCACCTCCCTTGTTTTCGTCTTGACATGCATGCTTTTGGGCGCATTTTGCCTATGGAGGAGGATAAAAAGCTTTGACTCCTTTGACTTCTTTCAAACTTGACGCATTTCACCCCTTGAGGAGGATATTCAACACTTCGAAAATATTTTCACTTCCCTTGGGCGCATTTTGCCATGCCTACAGGATGAAAATTGTTGACCGCTTTGACCTTCTTCTCTTTTGGGCGCATTTTCACCTTGATGAAGGATGGGTGCATTTTGCCCCTTGAGCAGGACGAAACTTTGCCTTAGAATTTTTTATGCTTTCTCCAGTTTTCCTTGGGCGCATTTTTCCATAGCTACAGGATGAAGCTTGTTGACTTTCTTTGACTTCATTGCTGGATGGGCGCATTTTGGACATGGTGGAGGACGAGCTTCATACTTAGAAATTTTCATGCTTCCTCATCTTCCTGGGCGCATTTTGCCATGGCTGCAGGATGAAGTTCCAGACTTAGAATTTTTTTTCGTTTTTGCTAGTTAATCCATGCCCTGCTATTTATAGTAAGCCCTCTGATTTTTGCATCTTTGAAGCTCAGAACGATTTGAAATTTTGGACACTGCATCCTCATGACCTTATTGTCCTGTCGACACTGCCATTTTTAGTCAGCCTGCTATTTTTAGCCCAATTTTGAAGATGATTTACTATAAATAGCCAATGCTTGCTTCTGATAGTTCCACTGCTCCGATTAACTTGAAATTTGAATGAGGCGCTCCTGTAACAACCTAACCAGACTACGGTTTTAAAAATTCAACCATTTATCGGTTTCAGCCGAAGAACAGCTAACTTGTTTTCATTCAAGGGTTTCTAAATCGTTTCAACTGTTCATTTTAAATTTCCAACTAACTTCCAAGTTTTCAGTTTCAGCTGAAAGGTAACATCTAATTGTTTCCATCAATCGTCACACAAAAGTTTAAAACTAAATAACTGTCAAACTAGGGTTCCCATTTAATCAGTATATGAACTAAGGAAAGGAAATAGCTTCTCTTTATTTATTAACTAATTTCAGATCTTTCATTTCAGCTGAATGATACAAGTAACTGTCTAACTAATTAATTGTAAATTCTTACAACCTACATTTAACATATAAGAACATTGTTCTTTGCTTAAATGAAAGTAAGCTTAAATAGCATTGCATGTACCTGGATTTACGAGTGAGGAAGAAATACATTTGACATCATCATCTTGTTTTTATACTTGGCTCCTTTAGCGATGAGGGAAAGAGAATTATCATCAAGGGCTTTACCGCCCAACCAAGACCTACTGGTCTCCCGAGTTTCTTCAACTGAAGAACCCGCCCTTCACGAGGGTAATCAACATGGATCAAATTATCATCATATCTCTGAGCCTGGTGTCAAGGACCTATACCTCCTGATCGACCTAACTAAGGGTACCTCCCAACTAGAAAGGCCTCCCTGATCAGTGGTATATCTGGTACTTGATAGCTGACAGATGCTGAATCTCGCAACGTACCTTGGCCAAGGATTTTAATATTTTCTGGCACTCCTGTGCCGATGTCTCTGGCACTACTGTGCCAACATCTCTAGCACTTTTGTGCTGTCAGCACTCTCACCCTTGCTCAACATGATAATCCTTGATTAAAGTTTTTAAATCTCATTAACATATTCCAATAATCTTTCTTCTTATTAAGGGTAACTGTTTTCTTATTCGTCGCACTAGGAGGATACTCCACTCATAACATATTCCCTCTAATAATGATTAACTGCTATTCTCAAATTCATGAGGAGAGATTAAGGTGTCTTACCCGACCATAAGGATTCAGAATTTAGTATTACAATGTCAGATTTGATTATCATTTCCTGTCAATTCGTGGTTATATCTTAACCTTCATGTTCCTTGCATATTTTAACAAATTCATTCAGCAAAGAGGATTACAAGCCTCACTTAGATATCCCCTAATAGACTCAAGGAGCAATAACGAGCACCAAACTAGCATCAAAATTAGGAAGGGGAAAACCAGTTAAACCAAATAGATCAAGCTCTTAGATGAGGTTCAAACTGTACCCAAATTCTGAGTCTCTTCTCTTATTTAAGGCTAAGCTAGTACCATCACGCATCCATATTTTAGAGGAGAGAGAGAGAGAGAGAAAAAGCTGGTTTGCTAAGTACTCTTCCAAACTCTTATCATTTAATGACAGATTAAAGATCACGGTATAAGGTGGCATTCCTTAACCAGATCAAACTAAAAGAAGTGGGGTAGTTTGTAAAGGTAGAGGATAGAACACACGAGATCTCTGAGAGGACCCGGCTACTCACAGATTCAAGCGATTAGCATTCCAATATATGGAACTTACGGATTGGAACAAGAGCACTTAAAGAATAGGGTTCAGGAAGAAGATGAAGACTCAATCTAGTTTATACTTCTGAAGCATTAATTGAGAATAACATGAGTTCCAGTTCGTGGCAAGGTATCTTCTATTTACATTTTTGCTTCCAAACTAAGAGACTCAGATAGAGGAAGTGACTATTCAAGGTAACAGAACTAAACCAAAGGACAAAACTCACGATAGCCCCTAAGTCCTCAATAATTATAGAAATTCAAAATAGAGTATCGAGTTATCACTAGAAAATGAAATTCTGGTTACAGCTGTCTGAGTCAGAACCTTAACCCAATACAAGAGTGATAAGAATTTTCTACTCATGAAAACAGAGTTCAAGTTTTCCACAAAAGGAGATGATGAATCGCTTCCTAAATTCAAAGAAGAATATAAACAGGTCCACACCGATACTTGCTCACACAAAAGGATTCCATCTATTTTGATTCTACTGCATTCAGACGAACTTAATTTCTATTAGATAGAATTTTTCAATTGAAGCTTATATTAATAGCACTGTACAGGTTCCAAATGAAATAACAAACTAGTAAATTCTTACGTGCCTGAAGAGTTGTTCTAATTCTGAAAGCTTAGCCTCCAAATTCTATCAATAAAACTCGCTAGCCTTACGCCGTAGCTGAAGACGCAATCAGGAAGGGAACTTTCGCCACTGAAATAAAGATTGAATGGAAGCAACAAGACTCTCTACCCCCCAAGCGTGGCTAACTCCAAAAGATATATATGAAAATTGAAAACCCAAGAAGTTCGCTGATGAAAGGGAGTAGGACGGAATTAGAATGACCACCCTCTTCCGCTCCAAATAAAAAAAACAAGGATTCGATAAAGAGAAATGGAAGATTATGAGTAACGCGGGTAGGTTCGCAAAACCGATTCCAAGACTTGGGCTTCCAAATGAAACAAGAAAAATTCCCACGTCTGCTCAACTTCCGTCTTGGCCGTTCCTCATGATGAAATGGTGGCTCCTAGAATTCCGCACTCAAAACCATCGACGACACAAAACTCAATTCATTTAATTTCCCAAACTAAGTCTAACAAAGGTTTTTCCAATAAAAATCGATGGCAAATAATTTATATCTTTAATTTTCAATTTAGTATTTAATAACTTCTTGCAAGTATATATATATATATATATATAAATTGGTCGCTCAAACTTCAAGACGATATTATTAATGAATTTTTTTACATTATATTTATTATTTTAATTAACTCTTTAATCTCCATTAGAAATCTCCTTAATAGGTGATTAATGATTTATATTTTAATTGACTTTCTTAATTGATTATTATATTAATTTACATTTGGCCAAGGTAGTGAAGTTGACTCAACTGTCTTACATTGACTCTACACTGATGATAAAATTGATCCATAATTAACCACATCCTCTCCCTGACGATATTTCCCTTTCTCTCCTAGCGTCAACGATCCTGCATCCACTGACAAGGATTAGGGTTAGATTGTTCTCAACGATTAAATAATATGGATTTGAATTAAATATCATGATCTCTTTCAATTTCACACGAACAATAATTTCACTTGCAAAATAAAGAGTTTGTTAACATTTTAGTTACGATAAATGAACGACTATTGCATTCTCAACGTCATAATCACTTGAAAGCAGTTATTTGCAACTGACATTACATTTGAAAGACATAACCAAACATACCGTCTCAATGTGAGGGATGTAACAGCTCCTCACCACGTGACCTGCCTGTTGACATCAACGCATGCGCCTGACTTGCTATTTTTAGCCTGTTTCCAAATTGACTTACTATAAATAGTAAGTGCTCCGTTTGACCTCAAATTTTACTAGCAGATAGCCTGAAGGATGCTGATCGCGGTGGTTTACACCGGTTTTCAAAAATTCTGACATTTTTCCCTTCTTTTCAGGTTCCAAAGTTGGAAACCCTAATTTGCTCTGCATGCGTATCAAATGATCTCTGTTTGCCTTCGTTTCTGCTGCATTGCGATCAGCTCGTGATTCTAAATTGCTGGGAAGCGGCTGCCGGGACGCACCTGCTAAAAATAGTAAGTTGCTTACTGAGTGATTATCCCCATTTGCATGTCACTGCGAAGCTCTCGAAAAACCCATAAGGAATCATTCGACATGCAAAAGAAACCCTGACATGCAAACCCTAAAAATAGCCTCGGAAGGTTGGACTCTGAAAGTTGTCGTCTCACTTTGCATGTTACATCATCGCGAAGGTCTTTAAAAACCCAGAAGGAATATGCAGACATGCAAAGAAAAACTCTGCATCTAGGCCCCGAAATTTGCCCCAGAAGTTGGACTGCTAAAAATAGAAAGTTGTCTGTTTTCGCTCAAATTTTGCATGCGAACAGCCTGATGTACTCTGAATGTTGTGTGACTGTCGGAATCTCAAAAATGCTGACTGATTGCCTGTAATTGCACACTTACTAAAAATAGTAAGTACCCGGAATTAGATGAAAACCTGCTGAGAGCCTGCTGGAAGCATGCTGACAACAATGTTAAGCTCAATTTTCAATTTATTCACTTCGTTCGACCTTGGACTGACCAGGAAAGATGAAACCCTAATTTTCAGACTTGATCAATTTTACGCTTAAGCTCAGAGACGGGCACAATCCTCGGAAGGCAGACATCAGAAAAGAGACAGAGAGAGAGAGAGAGAAAGAGAAAAACCCAAGCCAAAAGACCAGAATGGAGCAAAAAATTACGGGGTCCCCATTTGAATGGGGCGATGTGTGAAAAGGTCACAACAAGTGGTAGAGCAAAGATCATCATGGCTGGTTCACCGCCTCTTTCTATTTCCAGTTGTATTTACTTTCAGTTATAATTCAGTTTACTCCACCATATGTTAGTACCTCGCCTTCTAAAGGATCTTGTGTGCACATTCTTGGTGTTGAGTGCTTTTCAATTGATTTTGGTTTGAAGCTATAACGCTAATCTATTTGCATTGTGTTGGTTGAGTTGTCAAAAATTTGGAAAAAAAATTGGTTGACATATTTCATTAGACATCTTAAATGTCTTCTGTAGTGAATAGGTAGAGGTTGGTAGACATCTTAAATGTCTACAGTTGTAGTTAGTTGCAGTAGTTAGACTCATTAATGTTTTCTGTGCTTTGCCACTGCTATATATTGTAATATTTCCTTCTTGTTAATACAAGCAAGTAAGAATTACCAGTTCATTTTCAGAACAGTTACGGAATTCACATTACACATATGAACAAGACTACAATTTTAACAAGATTAACAAATCAAATAGAAAGGATATTGATGAGCATAACTCAACATAGTTATGAATACATGAATTTAATGCAAAACAAACTACTTATCTTTAGTTTTATGCTCCAATTCCTCTCTTGAGTGGCCAGCTCAACAAAAGCTAGATCTTCTAAGTAATTGCCAGTAACATGCAATAGGACTTCTTTAAAAACATTCACAGATTTTGGCAGCAAAATGATATACTATATTATTGAAACATTAGGATATGAAAAACGAAGATTGATGTCTTTTTTTATTAACAACAGGTATATATAAATTATAACCTATTTCCTGGATTGCAGGCATCATGGCAATATTCCAGATGCACTAAAAGTCTGTTACATAATTTCATAATTAAAAATTTGAGTTGCATTAATTAAAAAAATCAGTTTAACTAGTTGAAATAATTGCTGCAGGATGAGGACTCCCATTTTTGGAGTTTGAGGGGATTGGTGACATTCGAAACTTTAAACAGAGTAAGAGGCGTGAATCTTCAAGATTCCTTCTTTAGTGACCTAGTTCATGACAGTTCTAGAGATGCTCCAGAAATTTTTGAGCTCAATTAAAGTGGCATCTCCAAAATTCCTACATGTCTTGCCTTTTGCACACTTTATCTTTTAACACCCAACTATTACCATTAGAATTGTCATAATCACAGGAAAAACAACAAGTATAAATACATTAATATATAATTAAAATTGCAATAGAATTATCACATAATTTTAATAAATTAAGTACGATAAGGGTGTATGGGTGTAATAAAATGGTTAAAGTGATAATTTGGCTCTGATTAAGGGATAATTATTTATACCTATCAGTTACTGTTGGATTTTCTTGTCCAAGAAGCTTGTTTGATTTATTACTCTTGAACAATTGTGATTAATCATGTTGAGAGTTACAATGAGAGGTGTAACTACAATGGCAGCAAGGGGTGCATTGTAATGGCATGAGTGTGTTTAGAAAAACCCCTTAACATAAGTTTGACATCCATTTACACATCAAATTAATAATTAGTAAGTAAATGTAGTATATATACACACACACGCACATATGCTTAAATTATATCTTTCAAATTATGTCCTATTTAAACAATCCTTCATTAATAATACATTTAATCGATAAGTGTATTTAAATATTTAATAGAATAATTAATAATTTTATAATTAAAAATAATTTATATAAATTAATGCTTATTAGTTACTTTATAATTAGACTAATGATTTATATTTATTATATTATGTTGAAATCTCTTGGCATCTTTTAGATATATGTATTTAAGATATCTATACTAATCTATTGATCATTTTAACATAAATTGCCCTTGTATTGAAGGTGTTTTACATACTTTATTTATTGCTAGCATGTTCTTTTTCGAGTAATCTATTATCACTAATGATGCTTGCAAACGGTGATCAATCTTGTATGGCATTAGGTAGAAATGCCATTTTCACTTTGTGTGGTTTTTGTTCAATCACAGATCATCAAATATTGGAGTTTTTATTTGCATAAAGTGCTCTGGTGTACATCGAAGCCTTGGTGTGCATGTATCAAAGGTATTAATTGTATATTGTGTTTTTCTTTTTATTTAAGTTTTGATAGCTATATTCTAAATAATATTCTACTTTTCTTTTGTAAAGAGGCATCAAGATATATGAATAATGAAACTATTGTAAGATCATACCTTTGTTTGGAGCATGATAAATATTAAAAATAGGAATAATTCTATGGAAGAATGAGGTTTACAATATTTTCAGAATATATCTATATAGAGATGGTTGTTCACTGAGTGCAACCAACTAGCAGATTTTTTGCAAACTGTGGAAGTTCAAATTGAGGGTATGCAAAGATGTTTGTTCAACAAGTACTTTCCCCAGGAGGTGGCAGTTATCTCTCTTTGTGACAATGCAGCCCACTCGTGACAATAATGTAAATGGTTAAAAAGTCTTACATTAACATAAAAAAGGTTACAATATATAGAAGTGCATGAAGCACTGTAGATATTAATGATATCTACCTAACTAACCTACTTGATACTGTAGAAACAGTATATTAGACTAAACATAACTTTACATTGACCATTAAATAAAAAGAGAATAATATATTCTAACACCCTCCCTTAATGGTCAATCCATCAACAACACCAAGTTGCCCCCTGAATTTTACAAATTTATCCGGGCTCAGAGACTTGGTGAGAATGTCTACAGTTTGATCCGCTGTCGGAACATATTGCAGCTGAACTGATCCGTCTTCTACCAGCTTGCGGATGTAATGACAATGAAGCTCGACGTGCTTGGTACGTTCATGGAAGATTGGATTTTTGGCCAGTTTGAGCACCCCTTGATTATCAGTGTACAAGGGAGAAGGTCCTACTTGTGACATGTGCATGTCAGAAAGCATCCTACGAAGCCAAACTGCCTCACATGCTGCTTTAACTGTTCATCGATATTCAACTTTTGTCGAGGAAAGAGCTACTGCCTGTTGCTTCTTGCTGGTCCATGTTACAGCACCGGTACCCAAACTGAATACATACCCAGAAGTAGATTTTCTATCATCCACTGAACCTGCCCAATCTGAATTTGTGTAACCAATCAACTTTGGATCCTTGCATCTGCCATACAAAATGCCATAGTTTGAAGTGCCTTTAACATATCTCAGCACCCGCTTCGCTGCAATCCAATGATCAGCTTTGGGAGCTGTCATGAAGCGAGAAATGTAGCTCATTGCAAAATTGATGTCTGGTCTAGTGGCAGCGAGGTAGACGAGACTGCCCACTAGTTGCTTGAAGGTCGTTTCATCGACCAGAGGTGAATCAGAGTTGGCTGACAACTTCAGCCCCTTCTCCATGGGTGTGGAGGCAGGGTTGCAATCTTGCATCCGGAATTTGTCAAGCAGACTTCTAGCATATTTTGACTGAGAGATAAAGATGCTATCAGCGGTCTGCCAAACTTTAATACCCAAACAATAATGGAGAAGCCCTAGATTTGTCATGTCAAAAGTCTGACACAAAGCTTGTTTGATTGCCGCAATCAAATGTGCTGAACTACCAATAATGATCAAATCGTCAACATAGACAACAAGAAATAGAATATCATTACCAGAGTGTTTGACATATAGATTAATGTCAGAAGGGCTGCGCTGAAAACCATGATCAACCAAGTACTGATCAATCTTGAAATACCATGCACGGGGAGCCTGTTTTAGTCCATAGAGCGCTTTCACGAGCCTACACACCTGATGTTCTTTGCCGGCAACCTTGAAACCAGGAGGCTGCGTCATGTAGACTTCTTCCTGCAAATCACTGTTGAGGAAGGCACTCTTGACGTCCATCTGATGAACTGTCCAACCAAATTGGGCTGCAATAGTGAGAAGAAGATGAATTGTGCTCATCTTGGCAGTAGGAGCAAAAATCTCCTCATAGTCAATGCCCTCTCGCTGCGTGAATCCCCGAGCAACTAATCTGGCTTTGTACTTATCCAAAGTACCATCTACATGATACTTGACCTTGTAAACCCATTTGCAGCTGATAGGTTTCTTCCCAGGAGCAAGATCAAAAGAACCCAGGTGTGATTCTTTAGGAGACTATGATATTCTGTCTGCATAGCCTGTTCCCACTCTAGAATTCCTTTAGCCTCTGAATATGTATGAGGCTCGTAGATGCTGTGGATGTTGGCCATGAGAGCGAAGTTGACTATGTGTTGCGGCGTGCTCTTGCTACGAGTGGATCGGCCCTCAATGAGTTCATCATCATGAAGATCGCCGATTGTCTTGGCCCACCACTTAGGTCGACGAGTAGAAGTACCAACATCTAGAATAGGAGTAACAACATCTCCTGGGATGTCTGGAACAAAGTCATCTGGATATGAGTCCTGAGGAAAATCAGGTGGTGCTATATCATGATCAATAGACTCCTCATCTTAAGAGTCAGAATGCTCTGAAGCCCTCCCATCATGGGAACCAAGAGGAAGACAAACACCCTCATCAAGAACCTTCATAGGCTGATCCGTAGGACTGGTAGTAGGGACAAATGGACCAGTAGTCTCATCAATCGCAACATCATGGCTGAATATGAGACGACCTGTCTCCACGTCGACCAACTTGTAGGCTTTGTGATTGTTGCTGTAGCCAGTAAACATAAGCGTCTGGTTCTTGGAGTCCAACTTGGCACGCTTGGCGTCTGGAATCCATACATGAGCGGTAGAACCGAAGACTTTCAGATGGCCCACCTTAGGCTTGCGTCCTGACCAGGCTTCTTCAGAAGTCATCTTCTTAACGGCCTATGTAGGTGACCGATTCAGGAGGTAGACTGCGACTGCTTCAGCCCAGTATTTCTTAGGTACATTTCTGTACTCGAGCATAGAACGAGCCATTTCGGTAATGGTGCGATTCCTGCATTCAATGACACCATTCTGCTGAGGGGTGTAGGGTGTGGTAAGTTGGCGCTTAATGCCGTGTGCAGCACAAAAAGTAGAGAAGTCAGTTGAACAAAACTCCCCCCCATTATCTGACCTTAGAGTAACAATGTGAGAACCCGATTCTTTCTCAACTAAGGCTTTGAACTGCTGAAATGTGCTGAACACATCTGACTTTTGTTTCAGAAAATACACCCACATTTTGCGACTAAAATCATCAACAAACAATAAAAAGTACCTGGACCCAGTAACAGAAGGAGTGTTCATCGGTCCACATACATCAACGTGAACCAATTGAAGTACTTTGGAGGCTCGCCAAGAATCACCATCCGAGAACGGTGTCCAATGTTGCTTGCTAGCTTGACAGGCTCCACAAACTCCATGATTTTTAGTTTGGATCTCAGGTAGACTAGCAACAAGACCCATCCCGAGATAACTGAGAGAGGTAGTGGACATTCAAGTGCCCATAACGCTGATGCCAAAGTTTGCTGATGGTTGTACTTCGAGCAGCCAGAGCGTGCTCTTGAGAATCACCAGAATCAACAAGTTTGTACAGACCATGATCCTCAAGTCCCATAGCAATTGTAGTACGAGTCTCCAGGTCAACGATGTTGCAAGTGGACGAGCTGAAAACAACATCCAACTAGGGAGAATGCCGCATGATCTGACTGACGGAGAGGAGATTATGTTCCATGCCTGGAACATAGTAGACATCGAGAAAGAGTAAATTTCTTCCTCCTGAGTGAATCTGGACAGTGCCCTTACCAGCAACTGTGTACTCTTCGCCTCCTCCAAAAATGACTGAATCAGAGAAGTGTTCGAACTTTGTGAACCAATCCTGATGATGAGTAAAATGCCGCGATGCCCCTGAATCAATATACCAGGCAGAAGAATGTACCGGATCTGCAGTTCTCTTGGCCATAAACGCATAGAATGCACACTCTTTTTGCTCAATGTGCTCAGCGACATGTGCCTTTTGTTGAGAGCCTCCCTGCTTCTTTTGTTCAGAAGCCATTCGAGTGCGACACTCAGCCCTAATGTGACCGTATTTGTGGCAATAATTGCACTGAACATTCTTCTTCTTCTTGCTGTAATGTGAAGAACCAGAGCCTTTCGGCTGAGAAGATTGAGCCTTCCCTTTGTTCTTAGCAGAAGATTTGGTAGAGAACGCTTGTTTTGTAGAGGAGGAACTGGTACTACTTCCAAACTGCTGTCTCCAACAATCTTGTTGTAGAAGCTTGTTACACAAGTCTGGAAACTTCAAGTCAACGTTTGTTGAAGTAATATTGAGCGTCTCAATGAAATGCTCGTAAGACTTTGGCAAACTCTTAAGAGTAATGACGACCATGTCCTCTTCCTCCATCTTTCGTCTAATGGCTTCCAGCTGGTCGCGAATCTCCTTGATCTTTGTCAGATGCTCTTGAAGAGTGGTGTGCTTCTCGTCCATCATTATTGAAAAAAACATGTTATTAAGAAAAAATGCACGACTCTTATCTGACGTTTCATGGAGATCCTTTAGGGTTGTCCATACCTCAACATCTGTTTTTCCTGACGGCACTTGTGGCAGCTGGTTGTCAGTGACTGAAAGCTTGATGAGCATGACGGCTTCCCGGTTGCGTTTATCCCATTTGTCCTGATCCTTTCCGGCTATAGTGGGTCGAGATGATGTACCTAGAACAACCGCATCAAGACATCGATACTCGAAAATGGTCAGCATATGTTGCTTCAAGGTGTTGTAATTCTTCCCGTTGAACTTCTGGCTGCTTTCGAGCATTATGTTCATGAGAGATGCCATCACGTACCTCGCGGTCAAACTGGTGACGACAAGATAATGCATGGAAAACAAAAATACAGAAACCCTAGCATGGATTTTGAGGTTTTACTAAAAACCCAGAAAAGATAAACAAAAACCCAAAAGATCTAAGGAATACCCAGAAAATTTTGACAACACAAATTTCGAGGCACAAAAAACGAGGTACTCAGAAAAATCTAGTGACAACCCAGTTGAGATCTCAAAAAACCCAAAAGGAATCTGTAATCAGAAAAAAATTTCGACTTCAAATTGAGGTTTCGGGGCACAGAAAACGAGGTACCCAGAAAATTTGAAGACCGACCCAGTTGAGATCTCGAAAAACCCAGAAGGAATCTACAAACGAAAAAATTTTCCGCCTTCAAACAGAGGGTCAAAACCCTAGACAAACTTGCAGAAACCCTAGGCCGCCATTGAAGACCAGAAAAATTGCAGAAAACAGCTCGAATTTGCACGAAAATTTGGCAAAAGAGATGCCAAACCCTAGGCAACTAAGTTGCAGGAAGGGGCGACCGCGATTTTGCTAAAAAAACCACCCAAAATCAGGCAAAAACGCGAAAAAAACGCGATTTCACATAAAAATGCGATTTTCAGATCTAAAATCCCATAAAAATGCAGATTTTTTCCACCCAGAAATGCGTGCAAACAAAGATAAAAGCGCCCAGAAAGTCAGAAAATCCTCACACAGAAAAAAAAAAAACGTGCTTTCAAAATCGTGCGCCCAGAAAAGACCAAATCGCTTGCAAAAGGGACGATTTTTCTAAGGGAAACAAAACACGATTTTTGGTAGAAAGAAAACACGAATTTTTAGGTTTTTTTTCTTACGGCTCTGATACCATGTAAATGGTTAAAAAGTCTTACATTAACTAAAAAAGGTTACAATATATATAAGTGCATGAAGCACTATAGATATTAATGATATCTACCTAACTAACCTACTTGATACTGTAGAAACAGTATATTAGACTAAACATAACTTTACATTGACCATTTAATAAAAAGAGAATAATATATTCTAACAAATAATACACTGACCACCCATTCATTGATGAGTCTATTCATCATGCTTAGTTATGGTGTAGAGCAAACAAATTTTGGGAGACTTTCATTCTCTCCATCTTATATTTATAGAGTTTCTTACCATTTCGACCACGATCTTTGGAGAGCTTCTTATAACTATAATAGGGAATAGATCAACAAGAAAGTTAGGTTCGTTCAACATCCAATTATCATGGGAGGGGACTGCAACAAGGTGGAGCCCTTGTCATTCGGTGCTGTCAAGAACTGCAAGATTTGGAAAATACTCTTGAGTGGTGGTTTCAGTCCTTACATGGAAAGACTTAATGGTTTTGATCCACCCTTATTGATGGAATCTGCAGCTAATTGGATGCTTGAGACTGTGGTCTAATGTAATTATGTTGAAGTTATGATTATGCTGTGTTGTTTGATAGTTGCCTTGTATGTTTTTTTTTAACTTGACTGTAAAAGGGTTGAGGCCCTTTCAAATCCCCCCTCTTTACCTTTTATCAAATAAATATCTATTTAGAGATGGAGTGAGATGAATCTTAACTTTGGTGAAGCCATTAGAGGAAACTTGGGTCTAGTGAGAGACGGGCCAATGTAGTGCTGTCATCTTATTCATTGTGATTGGAATTCTAATAATATGACCAAAATTCTAGTAAAATTGTGGCAACTAAGGTCTTAAGGGTTCTACATGCCAAGGTATGGGACTTTTCCCTTGGGTGGAATCTTGTGTGTTTCATCATTTACAAGGAAGCTAATATAGTTGTGGATTGGATCACCAATCTTGGTGTTCATCTACTAGCCTATTAAGGATTTAGAACCGCAATTGAAGGGAGCTTGTATAATGGGCTTGTTAAGCAATTGGCTTATGCCTTTGCTTCATGTCTTTGGCAAAAGATCCAAAGTATTATTGGGTACCTATTAAAACCTTCTCAATCGTGCTTGGAGTTGTATAGAAATATCATTACTAGGGTTCTTAAATAGTAGTAGTTTTTTTTTATACCCATTAGAAAGTAGTTAAATACTACTATTAAGAGTCATTGTAGAAAAGACGTAATTTTTTTTCTAAATACTACTATTAGGAGTCATTGCAGAAAAGATGTAAAATTAATCCTAATTATCTATCATCTTGTAAAACTCAATGGTAAAATCTTGAATGAATTAATTAAGAAGAAAGAAGCAAAAGCCTCTTATAGATTTTACAAGATGTTCTCCCTCCATAATGAATCTGCACATTGCCCTTTCCAATAATAGTATACTCCTTGCCTCCTCCAAAGATAACAGTCTTTGAAGGGCGTGTACTTAATGAACCAATCTCGACGATGAGTGAAGTGTCAAGATGCACCTGAATCAATGTACTAGGTAGAAGATTTAACAAGATTTGTGGGACTCTTGGCCATAAAGGCATAAAACACAAACTCCTACTCAGTGTGCTTTGCAACATCGGCTTTAGGTTTCGATTCTCCTTGCTTGTTCTATTCAGAAGCCAAGCGTTTCCAAAAATATTTCTTCATGTGATTGTACTTATGGCAATAGTTGCATTGAACATTCTTCTTTTTGGAAGAATCTTGAGATTGCGCTTGACTGGTTTGTTGAGAGGGCTGATTCTTGCCCTTATTCTTCTGAAATGTTTTGGCAGGAAAATCTTGCTTTGAGGAGAATGAACTAGCACCGCTACCGAATTGTTAACGATCCGGTTGCAGAAGTATGGTTCAAAGATCGGAAAACTTCAAATCAACATTCATTGAGGTAATGTTGAGTGTCTCAATAAAGTTCTCATAACATTTTAGTAGACTCTTCAGAATGATGACTACTATATCTTCCTCCATTTTCCGATCAATAGCCTCTAGCTGATCTCGGATGTCCTTGATTTTTGTCAAGTGTGCTTGCAGAGTTGTCTTCTCATCCATCATGATGGAAAACATGTTTTTTAGAAAGAACACACGACTCTTGTTGGATGTTTCATGAAGATCTTTCAGAAGATCCCAAATCTTTCAAAAGATCCCAAATCTCAGTAGCTGATTTGCTAGACGACACTTGAGGCAGTTGATCATCAATAACCAACAATTTAATAAGCATCATAGCTTCCTGATTTTGCTCATCAAATTTTTCGTGATCTTTACCCATCATTGTGGGATGCGTAGTGTTGCCCAAAACAATTTAATCAAGGCATGGATACTCAAAAATTGTCATCATACGCTGCTTCTAGGTGTTGTAGTTGCGGCCATTGAACTTTTGACTGCCTTCTAACATAATATGTGACAACGAGGCCATTATGCACAAAACCTTCAAAACAAAGTCTAATAGAATAGAGGTACATAAAACTTAGAACAAAATTTTTTCAAAAAGAAGGTTCAAAATTTGAGATGTCGTGGAATGCACAAATTTGGCACAACAAAAGATACTTTAAGAGAAGGCAGAGAATGCTCAGATTTGAGAGTAGAGGGACCCACAAGCAGTAGATAAAGGGGCCCACGAACTTAGGAAATAACCACTCCAAAGGCTCTTGCAGATAAAGAGATACGAGCAGGTAACAACTAGGTCAAATAGACTTAAGAAAATGTGGCTAGGAGACGGATGCAACAGGTTGCCCAGATGCAGGTTCACTCATGCGAGAGACAGAAGACGTGTAAAAAAAAATCGCACTAGAAGCAAAAACGATTTGTGATGAATTGTGTGCTGGAAACAAAACAAAAAACTTGTCTAGAAAAAAATCATATGAAACGCTTCAAAAAAGCACAATTTTCTTCACAGTAAAAACACGATTAATGGAAGGACGCATGCACCATGGGAAGAAGAATAAAATCACTTGAAAAAAAAAGGCGCCCAAACCAAGAAACGCGCGTCAATAGTGAAACGCGTCTTCAACAAATAGACGATCTTAGAAAAAGAAAAAAACGATGCCCAAAATAAGGTCATGATTTTTCTTGTCAACGAGACCTCGAAAAGCAGAAAATGACATGTAATGTCCCCATTTTTATCACCACACTTTCCAGTGATTGATAGCCTATCCCCGGTGTGTTGTAGGCTAGTTAGAGGCAAAATTAGGGTTTCCGGCTACTTGATGGTTTCTTCTGAAGATTTTGGGGTTTGCATGTTGGAGTTTGGCTGTTTGGATTCTGTATTCCTTTTGGGTTTTCAGAGAGCTTCGCAATGGTATGACATGCAACAATGTCGGGCAACCCTTTTGGACTTACTATTTTTAGTAAGTTATGACGGCTACATCTTGGAGTTTGGGATTTTGGATTGCGGATTCTTTCTGAGTTTTCAGAAAGCTTCGCAATGGTATCGCATGCAATTTGATCCGAGCAACTTTCTGAATTTACTATTTTTAGTAAATTCTATTTTTGGCAGTGTTTCAGTTGGCATCAGCTCAGCAGACTCTCCTCTTCAAGCAGTTCAGTTGATAGTGTTGATTTTGGCTTGAAGGAAAGTTTATTGAGGGATATTGACTTATTTAAGTGCTAAGGTTATATTTTCACATTAACCCCTTGGCCTAGCTTCATAACTTAATGTTGTTTCTAAAAGAGGGACTTCATGGGTGGACGCTGTTGTGACCTTTTCACACATCGCCTCATTCAAAATGGGGACCTCCCTAATTTCTGCTCCATTCTGGTCTTTTGGCTTTGGTTCTCTCTCTCTCTCTCTCTCTCTCTCTCTCTCTGTCTCTTTCTATTGTCTGCTTTCCGGGGATGTGCCTGCAATTGAGCTTGAACGTGAAATTTTGGCTAAGTCTGTGAAATTAGGGTTTTGAATCTTCTAGCCAGTTTGAAGTCAAATGGAGTGAGTAAATTGGAATCTGGGCTTCATGTTGCAGTTAGCATGCTCCCAGCTAAATATCATCGAATTCCGACAACTTACTATTTTTAGTAAGTGTTCAATTAAGGGCATTCTCTTAGCACTACTGAAGTTGTCTCAGTCACACTGAATCCAAAACATGCCAAGCTATTTGTTTGCAAATTTTGAGCTGAAAAGGACAACTTTCTATTTTTAGCAAGTTCACCTTCAGGTGCAAATTTTAGGGTTTATATGCAAAATTCTTCAATGCATGTCTGGAGATTCTTTCTGGGTTTTCTGAAACCTATGTAGTGATATAACATGCAAAATGAGATGATGACTTTCAGTATTCAGCCTTCAAAGGCTATTTTTAGGGATTGCATGTTGAAATTTTCTTCTCATGTTTGAACATTCCTTGTGGGTTCTTCGAGGGCTTCGCAGTGGTATAACATGCAAACCAGGATCTGAACTTTTTCAGGAGTCGTCTTTAGAGGCTATTTTTAGGGTTTGCATGTAGAGCTTTTCAGCGCATGTCGGATTATTCTTTATGGGTTTTTCAAGATCTACGCAGTGATGTGACATGCAAGGCAAGATGATCACTTTTCAGAGACTTACTATTTTTAGCAGGACCACTCCGACAGCTGCCCAGCACATTAGTATTACAAACAGGGTGAAGTGCAACAAAAACGAAGTTAAATGGAGGTCATTTGATAGACATGCAAGTCAAATTAGGGTTTCAAGCTTCGGGACCCAAAATGAGGGGTAAAATGCCAGAATTTTCGAAAACCGGTGTATCCCACTGCAATCAGTATCTTTCAAGCTATCCACCGGTAAAATTTGAAGGCAATCGAAGCACTTACTATTTATAGTAAGCCACTTTTGAAACATGCTATAAATAGTAAGTCAGCAATAGGCGCTAGTGTGAACGGGCAAGTCTACCGATGAGGATCACACCATCCAAATTTCAAGTCAAACGGAGTTGGGGAAGTCACCAAACTGAGCAGTTACTATAAATAGTAAAACGCCTTCAAAAACATGCTATTAATAGCAAGTCAGCTCGAGAGGGCAGTGTGAATAGATCACTTAAGTCATGAAGGTCCTGTGTTTAAAATTCCAGATCAATCCGAGCTTCAGAGCACGAAAATCAAAGGACTTACTAAATATAGTAAATCAAGAGTGAGCTGGTAGAAGGAATGAAAAACGCCTAAGTTTGAAGAACATCTTGCTTGACCCTTGAAATGCGCCCATAGCTGGTCAAGGTTGAAAATTTTCCGAGTCTGAAGTCTGTCCACCTCCACCTCTCAAATGCGCCATCATCTCAACTGGCAGAAGGTTGAAACTTGCTAAGTTTGAAGTTTGTCCACCTGGACCCCCTAAATGCACCCAAGGAAGGAAGTGAAGATGATAAAATTTCTAAGTCTGGATTTAAGTCCACCTCCTACCCCAAAATGCACCCAACTTGCCTTGAAGCCATAGAAAAATTCTAAGTGTTGAAAATATCCTTCACCACCCCCTAAATGCGCCCATCTCCAGCATGAGCTCCATGAAAATTTCTAAGGCATTGCTAAATCCACCTCCACCCTCAAAATGCACCCAAGGAGAAATAGGGTGATGAAAGTTTCTAAGGCTTGAAGTTTATCCTCCTCCATACCCCAAATGCACCCATCTTAAGATGAAGGCAAGGAAAAGACAAAGGCATGGCGTTAAATCCTCCTACACATGTGAAATGCGCCCATGCTTGAAGAAGAGTCAAGGCAAGTCAAAGGTGTTGGAGTCAAACTTCCTTCTCCACCCTTTGAATGCGAGCATGTTAAAAGTGAAGTTATGACTTATGCTAGGCGTTGGTGTTAAATCCTCCTCCATGTGCTAAATGCGCCCAAGTAAAGGTAAAGATGGAAAAGGGTTACCAAGGCGTTGAAGTCAAGTAAGGTGAAGATGGGTAAAAAATCACTAAGGCGTGGTTGAATCCTTCACCATAAGCTAGATGCGCCAATGTTAGAAATGAACTTGGCTAAGGCGTTAAATTTACCTCAGTATGTGAAATGCGCCCATGCTAGAAATAAACTGGGAAATACTCTAAGGCGTTGGAAGTTAATTCCTCCTAGACATGTGAAATGCACCCCAAAGATGTTGGAGATGGTGGCTTTCTAAAAGGAAAATATATGCAAGTGTTGATGAAAAATTCCTCACCACAGGCTATATGCGCCATGACTAGAGAAAGATAAATGGAGAGAAAATTTTCTAAGGCAAAATTCAAATTTCCTGCTTGAAGGCTATGCGCCCATGCTTGTGAATAAGATGTCAAAATTTTTCTAAGTATTTAAATTTCACCTCCTAGAAGAAATACGCCTAAGTTTGATGGAGGGGATGAAATTCATTAAGGCATGAATAAAATTGGCAGTGGGTATATCAGAAGGTGCCAGCTTCACGAGGTCGTTGAAGATTGTCAAGACAGAGCAAGAAAATACGCCCGAAGATGAAGAATGGGAATAAATTTGATGGAAAAATGTTTTTCTTAAGGTTAAAATTAAAAAAATTAAATGTCCCCCTTCGTTTGTAGACCCATGGATTTTAGGCTTTCTGAAGGGAATTTTCTTCTGGGTACTGGACGTCTTCGAAGAAGAATTGATTTTAAAGTCTTCCACACTTCACCAAGGCCTTCAAGGCGAAGATTTTCCATGGGCACCGGATTGATGAATTTTCTAAGGGAAAAATTTAAAAATTTTCTAAGGCAAGGAATAAAATGTGTTGTTGAAATAAAATGCTTCGGATGATGAATCTGAAGTTGATTGCCTAGGTCAATTTGATCAAATTCTTCGTGGAAATAATCTTCCTGGGCGAGAGATGAATAAAATCAAGTGTCAGAGCTTCAATTGAAGTGAATTTCTTAAAGATGAAATTAAAGTTAATATTTTCAAAAAAAAAAAAAAGAGTTAGAAATGCTAAGTACGCCTTGACCAGTGAAGTGAATCTTTTGGAAATTCTAGAAGGGCAAATATTCTAAATGCCGGATGACAAGTGTTGCAGCTGCCAGAGAAGGGAAATTCAAATTCCTGTAGAGGAGTAGTGGAAATTTAATAAACTAGCTAAAGATAGCTCCCTCTAGAATTCAACTTAGCTATATGAATTGTGAAGTTTATTCATTTTTCTCCATCAAGCTGGCAAGTTCAATTCTAGCTTTGAAGTGAAGATTGCAGTGCAAGTGAATAACTGAGTGCTGAAAGTTCGAAGTTGGCTCTAAGTGCGAAGTTGGAAAAGTCTAAGTGCTGAGAAGTGGCTAAAGTGAAGTTGGCCAATTTTATCTAAGTGTTGAGACTTGCTTGGAAAACTTTCTAAGTCTTTCTAAGTTCAAAGTTGTTAAAGAAGTGTTGAGGTTTGAAGTTAGAATTGCATGTTGAAGCTCCTCATTTCTTCAAAAGTTGACTGGTAGCCCCAATGTGATTTTATTTTCTAAGTTAAATATCTAATGAATGTTTGTTGTTTTTGTAGGATGGCTGAAGTAAGAGCAGCTGGCAGAGATAGTAATGCTGCGTCCAGGCAGGCTGTTATTAAGAAGCTGAGCAAGTCATTCTTGCCGGAGTCGAAATTCTCTTCGAAGTTGGGCAAGTTGGCTAATACAAATTTGGGTTCTTTCAACTTGGAGGCTTTCAAAAGTCGAATGATGGGAGTTGGAAGCCATCGTCCTTCGATCACTTCGCACAATATTGTTTGGAGTGGATTATATGCAATTGCTAGTTTTCCGCCAGCAATTCAGTGTCCAGAGCTAATTATGGAGTGTGCTAACTGCTGCGACACTGATCATAGGTCTATTGTCTCATGAGATGGTAGATTGTTCGCCAACCTCATGCTTGCAGCTATCGGCGAAGTATTTGAAATTCCATCACATGAGAGGATGGTTTACAAGATGAGAGAACGTGCTGAGCGAATGTATGCTTCAACATTCGAGAGATGTGCTGATATGATCAACGCTCAATGGATGAACAAACCCAAGCCCTCTCGCACAAAGTTGCCGAAGCAGATAATATTAGATGATTTGAAGCAGGAATATTGTGACCTAATCATGATGCTTAGTAGGGTTGGGGGCTGTCCTCAAGCATTCATCTTTGAGCCATGGATGTCCTATTACATCAACCTTGTGCTGGAAGGCAAAGAGCATATCAATTGGGCGGTGATGATTAGTGACAATTTGCATGAGCAGCTCCGGAGCTTGAGGAGGACGAAGACGTTTTACATGGGCTCATGTATTGTCTACATGTTGACTTGTATGACGAAGTATAGGGGAATATCTTACAAGGAAAAAATTGGATGTGGCTCTCATTAGTTCAAAATTCATGAGGCTTGTCTGCAGTTGCACTTGACAAGCACGTCCCATTACAAGAGGGTCAACGATGCCTTTACTATGCACATAACGAGATCACTTCAACAAAGAACCCATCACAGGATCTCGAGGGAAGCTCAAGAATTAAATAAAAGGTATGGGTGCTGGTTTATTCAGTTTCCTAAAATTACTTATATCAGGCTGCAAGGATTTTCTTTATACTCGTATAGATTGCCCAAGTACCCAACAAATAGAATTTTGATGTTAGAGATATCTAGGCAACTCATTGCCTATGATAAGATTCAAAAGAGAAAGAAGAAGGGAGGACTTGACTTCTTGATTATCATGTGGAATTCAGATGAAGTGTGTCCTTCACTACAGGCGGCTAGGGAAGCTGAAAATGAGCTTCAATTCTTCCACTTTTCTTATCACACCAGCAGGCAACATTATGACCCCCACAACAATATCAAAAGGATACTGTTAGAAGAGTTCAAGCACAAAGCAAATATTGAGGATTACTGGGTTGGTGCGTTGGATGACGCTGAAGTTAGGAAAAGGATGTTCTCGAGGCTATCGTTGAGCATGATCAGGGAGTGTGAGATTATTCTAGTACCAGACCAGGTGGACAAGGACATGAACGTTCTTCATCCAGATTATGAGGTAGTGAGAGATACACCACTTCCACTCCCAGATTGGTCAGAGTCGGAGATTGCAGATTTGGACACACTTTGTATACTAGTCCTGACATTCACTAGGGGATGGGTTGAAAGACATGTGAGTCGGCTGAAGGGTAGGTCAATTCCCTTGACTTACAATTTGATGGGAGATCACATGACGCCAACTGCCACCAAGAAGAAGCAGGTTGCTCGAGCTCCAGAGTCTCGAAGGAAAGAGCCAGTTCAACCGGAGCCACCAAGAGTTGTGGTAGAATCACCTACGGCATTGGAGACACGTTCTCCAAGCATATAGGAGGTTTCACTATTTGTTGATCAAAGAAATGCATTGAATCAGGAGCAGGAATTACATGAGGCAAATCAACCACCACGAAGAGAATTAGTTGGCCAGAGTGTCAATGCACCCACTAGAGATAATCAACAGGAGGAAGATGAGGAAACTGCTACTGATATGCACTTCCAGCGTGAGCTTGAGGCTACTCTAGAGGATGATACAGTTACAGGGTAGGAGGCCCAAGTTTTAGGGGATACTCAACCCATAAAGGCCAATGAGCCAAACCAGAATGAAGTTAGAGAAGAAGTCCGTGAGGAAGAAGTAAGGGATGAGCGACCATTTGTTCTACAGCAGGTAGTGCCGGATTGGCTCAAAGATAGGATGAGGAGGAGCCCTAGTGAAGAGGCTGATCCAATAGTAGAGATGGAAGAATTTTTGAGTAGGATTAGTGCACCTCCAACAAAAAAGAAAGCTAGAAAGTTTTGGAAGATTTCAACAGATGAGGATGGCTCTCGCACCCTTCATGTGGCTGTGCCAAGAGTTGAGTGTGATCGAGATGAGGCAGTGCCAAAAAATTATATGATCACCACTTTGGACTTAGGTCGCCCCACAGGATCACAGATAATTGAGGAGTGTGATAACTCTTATCAGGCGCTCAAGGATAGGTTGCTCAAGACTGAAGGCAAGTACAAGAAATTAAAGGAGCATAAGACTTTGATAGGCTACGTGCAACATTTATCTCGTCCTTGTGGGCAGGAGATTCCAGTGATTGAGCTTCCAACCAAATTGTCTAGAGAATCAGTTAGTGGCTTGGAAGATTTGAGGAAGATGGCACAAGAGACAGATAAGTGGGTGGCCAGCGTTTGTGTTGAGACGGAAAAGTTTATGGAAGATCTTTCTCATGCTTATCAGCAAGTTTCCAGCATTATGACACAAATGGATGCAGTTGATCATGCCTGGGGTGATGCTAATATCTATCAGAGCAAGGTTATTCAGCGTCTGGAGGCCTCGATGCATACTCCTTTGCAGATGTTGATTGATGGAGGAGTGATTCAGGAAGGTGATAGGTATGATTTTGCTGGCTGATACTCTTCAGTACTCATAGGCAGTGGATTCTTTGATGCAACACAGACGGATTCAGCTAGAGTTAGGAAGGCTATGATGAACATTATTGATGGAGTCCTGAACACCGTAGAGGCTGTCTTTGCTAGGAGGCTGAATTCTGATGAGGTGACTGCTAATGGCTTGAGGAGTAGGTTGCCACCTTTCTTTTTAGAGGTGAAGAATTTTGTCCAGAACGACTTTGAGAATACCTCCACTTTCTCCAGTATTATTCAGAATACTCAGGATGCTTTGGTTTCCTGGAGAAAGTCTTGTACACGACATGGGCAGGCAGTTATGGTGTTGGAGTTTCAACTCGATCACATTCCGCCGATCTCAGTTTAGGAGGTTGAGGCTGTGCTCGCCAGATTCATTGATTTTGCAGCCAAGGAGAAGGAGAACGGAAGCGCCTTTCTGGATGATGACCTTTTGGATGACTGATTGTGGGCATGAATTGCCTTTGCTATTTCGGGAGTGAGTGGGAATCTTGTGATTCATTTATTGTACCACTCCCCATTCTGACAATTTCTGAACCATTCACTTGATTGTAATCTGAGCCGTCCATTGGACTGGGCTATCTATAAAAGGGGCATCCCCCCTCATTTGTACATCATTAGAAATTAGATTAGACACTAGATCAGAGACTAGAGCAGAGAGACTGATAGTTGATAGCTTAGCATAGTTTGGAGAAGGAAAGTTTTCCTTTGAAAACTTTGTGAGAGATTGTTGTGAAAACTATCATAATAAAAGAAGCTTTCTTTGATGGTGAATTTGTCTTTGTTATGAGCAGCTAGCAAGATTTCTTTATCCCTTCTACTTCAAGTAGTTTAGATTAGAGTATTTTTCATTTTCATGCAAGTAGATGTTAATCGTGGGTTGTGGAATCTAATCAAGGCAGCTTCGTTTTAATCCATACCACTAGCAACTTGCTGACGGTAAGCTTGCCTTGTGTGGTCAACTGGAAAACTTTTACAAGCTTAACTTCGGTTATCATTTGCGTCCTGGCATGCATCGTCTTGATGGTGTCTTTATGTTGAATCGTGACTCAAGTGAACATTTGTTGCCGCTCCCTTGAAGATTGCACCGACTTTGTGTGAGTTGTCCAACGTGGGGCGAAGCAAAGTCTTGTTGAGTTCTGCTGAGATTGATCCCATATTCCGCCTTAGGATAGAACTTAGATCTTCTAAACCCTGCACTCTTTTAATTTTAGTACATTTCTGGTTAGTTTTAGGAAAAATGTACCTCATTGCTAAATCATCCGTATTGCATAAATTCCCTTCCAATCATTAACCTGCTGTCAGCTGCAAACCTTTCGAACAATTGTGTAAGTCCCCTCGTGTAAACAGAAAATCACAATGAACCAACTGAGGGTATTCCATAGCATTTTCAGAACCTTGGAGTTGAACGTATGAACTTTCTTGCAATCTTAGCGTACGAAATTCTTTGATCAAGAGAGAATGGAGTAGCCTTCAGATACTTTGTTTTGTTGATTGGTGCGGTCACAAAAATCACATCAACAAACGCCTCATTTGAAGGTGATTTAATATTTCTAAAGTCAAATTGCTCATGAGGAGTTGGATGCCACTTTGAGGAAAGAAACATTTTAATTAATCAAAATGTTATATCTTGAGAGGTTGGATGCCTAAAGAGGAAGGAGTCAAATGTCAAGTCAAAAACCTAATTCTTTGGAGGATGGGCGTACCTTCTAGAAGCTGCTGGAGATTCTTTTTGGATTATATAAGGAGGCCTCTACTCTTCATTTCATCATCTTATTTTTCTACCTTACTATTATGTTGCTGGAATGGATACAGACAAAGTGCTTTGAGGAATGCATACCTCCTAGCAAGGATCAGTCTTCATGTTTGGAAGATAACATCTAGCTGATTTGTGATTGCTTCTCAATCAAAGAATGCAAATAGAGCTTATAGTTGGAGTCTATGGTGGTTTTTGAGCATTTTGGAGTTGTTGGTCAAGCATAGCTAATTGTAGGTTTTCATTTATAAGTCATTGTATGAATTTTGTTTGGTTGTGGGTATTTAACAAATCTGTTTTGCAGCCTTGGGCGCCTCTCTATGTCAAGTTACAGATTTTTTATATTGAGTGAGGGATTTTAGAGCAGCAAAATCGCCCTTCTAGAGGGCCGTACCACTTACTGGAAGTCTTGAAATTCATGCAAAATAATCTAGAGCCCTTTGGGGTGATTTTTGTGTTAGTTCTTACACCATAGTTAACTTATTCACTTTGTTTCAGTCCATTTGAGTGGGTGTGTGGGGAGTTACAAGCATTTTAGTGAGTCTCTAGTTGCTGATTTGAGCATTTTCTGTAGCTGGTCTGTTATATCAGATTTTAGGAGTTGTCATTTTGATGTTGGGTTGGTGGAGTGAGTTATTTAGTGTTTGGGGTGTTGCTCTACTTAATTGCAGCTTTGAGTTCTCTCTAATACAGTGTTCTTGCAGACATTCACTCTCATTGTAAGGCTGCTATAGTAGTACTGTTCAGCCATCATTCTTATCTTGCAAAGTTTCATTGTATCTTTCCCATGGCTGTGGAAGAGACTAGCCATTGCTCAGTCTTCATTGTATTGCTTTGGATCCTCAACTGATTGCTCAAGGTTATTTGCATTGTGACTATAATTTTATTAAACATAATTAACAACGGCCGAATACAACCGACTATTGCTATGGCTGACTACGGCCGATTATGACTATGACCGTCTACAAAAACAAGAACGCTATACTTTTTCGCCTTTTTGAGATGCAACATTGTTGTTTTCCAGGTTTTATCAGTGACATTGGACAACTGGACAGATGATGAAGTTGATGGTATGGTTGATGTTGGTGGAAATGCTGCTGCGAATGCAATTTATGAAGCACTTCTACCTGAAGATTTTAGAAAACCTGGACTGGAAGCGTCTTTTGAAGAGCGCTCAGATTTCATTAGGTATTTTTTATTTGTATGCATATTATCCATATTGATTTGGATAAATTGTTGGAAACAAAGCTGATATGTCTTTCACAGGAATAAGTATGAGCTGCAAGAATATCTGAAGCCCAGCTTGCGAATTTCTTCTTCATTGTCATCCAGTCATACCTCGTCTTTTCAATCTAGGCCTTCTAGCAACAGCTTGAAACCTGTTCTACAGCAAAAACAATCAAGCAAGCTGGTTTGTACTTATTTTTCATCTTCCATCTTACTTTTCATAGATTTTGGTGATAACTGTGGTAGAGAATGGAGAATTGATCTGCAGTGCCTGAAGAATATATGAAAATCAGTATTTAGTCTGCTCTACCTATTTGCTTGATAATTGAAATATTCCAGCTGGTGATATTCGATATATTCTTTTCGTAACAGGTGGGTATGGTGGAATTTACTGGTTTGCTAAAGGTCAAAGTTGTGAAGGGCACAAATCTGGCTGTGCGGGATGTGGTCACAAGTGACCCTTATGTTGTTCTCACTCTTGGCCAGCAAGTCTGATATATTTTTTATTCTGAATCTTTACTTTCTTGCTTTAATACATTTAATCAAATTCAAAAATTGAGAACACTTTGACAGTTGGTTTTATTGTCTTTTATGCTTTTTACAGACAATGAAGACGCATGTTGTGAAGAGCAATTTAAACCCAGTTTGGAATGAGGAGATTATGCTTTCTGTTCCACAAAACCCATCTTCCTTAAAACTGGTGAGCAATGAAAATAATTAAGTTGCCTTCATGTTTGAAGTGCTGTTTTCAGGGAAACTGAATATTTTCTTGAAACCATATTAATTAATCATTTTTAACCTTATTTCATCATTTCTTTTTTGAGCCAATGCTTGTTTGCCTGCTATTGTTTTGAACTGTTGAATTGCCAGTAAATAGTGGTTTTGTAACAAAACTTAGCTCTCAAGTTTTGTGAAATATGGATTAATATTTGGTTTACTTTTATCTTGAGAAATAGGATTTTTGTGTTAAAAGAATCAAAATCATGTGTAAGAGAATTTTTATCATCAACCTTACAGAACTCAAGTGGTCCAATTTTTGATGAAATTGACTTATTGACATTGACAGACTAATTTTCCATAACCTGGCAGGAAATATGCCTAGACGTACAACTTTGACCAACATGTATTTGTGTGTCACACTTTTTAATATGTACCCATCATTCCTCCTTTATGAGTGTTTTGAATGGAGAGGGGGGCATTTCCTGTTTCTTGGAGTTATATATCTGTTGTTTGATGATTCACTTTCTTCTGACCTTATTATACCTGTAGTATGCATTTTTCCTTACCATGCAATATTTTCCTTTTATTTGTACCACAATTTATTCTCTTGTATTTATCTTGTTAAATGTTCTTGTACACCTTCCAAACAATCAGCTGAATTCTTCTTGGGCAGAGGGCAATTGTCATGTTTAGCTCACATAGAGAATGAATATGAGCGTCTAATTAATTTTTGATTATGTAATGTCTTGTAATTGATATTTTTGGATTTTTACAATTATTAGCATGAATTGCAGAATTCTCACATTTTTTGAATGCCTAGATCTTAATGTGGACAAGGTAAGAGCATAGGATTATTGGGATGCTAAGTAACTAATGGCAAGCTGCACAGTTTTGCAATGAATGCAATTTGAAGAATTAAATTTTACCTTGTCTTGGCAGCATTGTCATCCAGACTTACAAATTAAAGCTAACATGGTGGTGAACTGCACAGATGATTACAATTATGAATGACAAACAAGTAATACTTTCCTAAATTCAAATCCAAGATTTTTGACAAACAGTTGTCCAACAGTTTAAAATAGACATTTCGTCAAATAGTTGGCAAACAAACTATACAATGCATGAAAAGAGAAATTCCCGGAATGAGTGACCAGCTGTAGAAGCAAAATCAATGGTATGGCTGAATGCAAATCATCTGACTAAAAAGTCACTGTTAAAACTGATATTTAACTGTGATAATGATGAATGATAAATCACTGTTGAAACTTCTGAAATAATTCAATAATGATTGCACAGGCTGCTGCAAATGAAAGTCCCATATCAAACAATATTTTGTATTTTTTGACTTGCAAATACTTCAACATTATTATTGAAATAGCTGTCATATATTCTGATTTGTAAAGCTTAACATAATACTTTTAGTTGTTGAACAGTATTAGTCGACAACAGTTTCCAATCATTTATATATATATCGACATTCAATGCCCACCAATCATATTTACAGAAAATAGTAGCGAATCAATAAGGAGAATTGATTTGAAATCCATGTTCAGCTAGCAGGAGCGTATGGGTGCCCGTAATGTTATGATCAGCATTATCTTGAAAAACCAGCAAACCTGAATAACTCCAATGCTAAGACTGATGCGGCAGCTCCAATCAAGAATTGTAGCAGCCAAAGAAGATTCAAATATAAACTTCCAAAATCCGTCAGAGGCTGTTCCCTGGCAACAACCATCCACAAATCATTCTATAAAGTATTCCATCCTTCATAAAATATATGTTGTGATCTGAAGACAAGTTTGGTTGACTCAAATCTGACCTGTCAGACTTGTTGACCCTTCAAAGCTTCGAACCAGCATTAAAATTTAGCCAATCAATGATGTGAAATATATTTATTAATCACTCCAATAATGTGAGGCAAGAATTAATGATATGGGAGCTCTTTTCTATTATTTGAAAAAATGTCATAAGCTTTGAAAAGGTATGGTGACTTAGAACATAGAAAGCTTCCTTAAAAAAATCATGATCCATCTGCAAAAGTATGGCGGCCTCAAATATTAACTTGTACAGTAATTCATTGGGTAAGAAATCCCTTCCAAACAATTAGAATAGTTGAAACCACAATTTTGAAATTTGGAAAACATTTTACTCTTTGGTACAAATTTGGAGGTCTTCAATATGCTTTTGAAACAATCTTTTCACATGAATGCAATCCCAAGACGGAATTGCCTCTATTGGATAAGAGGGTTTTTGTCCCCAAATGCAATTCAGAAACCAAGAGGGTTTTCGTCCACTAATTTCATTACCAAGAGGGTTTTTGTCCTTTGGCCAAAAGATGAACACAAATGCTCTTCAGAGAGAGGTTGTTAGAAACAAACATTAGATGGTTTTCCTCAAGCCAAGCTCCTTTTATAATAATCTATTTTCTATTTTTAGCCTCGAAGAAGTCTCTAGAATTTCTTTTTTTCTTTTAAATTGAATATTTCATTTTGCTTGCTTGTCTTGATGACCACTTTTTATAGCATTTTATAGATCACTTCTAGGAACTTTATAATCTAACAATAAAATAAAATTGCCGTTATAAAAGTAAAGTTACTTTCCAGGCAATGTAGATTAAATTATTAAATTATTTCCTTCGTTCAAAAAAGGGGACATGATAGATAAAGCAAGAGTTAAGATCAAGTGGTTTATAAAGTTGTATTCTCAACTGAGATACATTAGATAGTTTTTACAAGGCAATGTTAGTCTTTGGTCATCTTATTTTGTGAACTGGAAATATAAGAGTTGAAGAACAATTGGTGTATGAGGTTGAATCTTTAATTAACATCTATAGAATTTTTTTATGAAGTTGTCAACCTTTAGTTATCTTATTTTGTGAAAAGGAAATGTACAATGTTCCATATTTCAAGTTCATCCTTAAGCTGTGCCCTAAGTATCTTATATTTACTTATCACCATTGGTCATCTTTTTTTGTCAATAGGAAATATAAAATGATCCATATTTCAAGTTAATACTTTAGTTGTGCCCTAAGTATTTTTTTTGGTAAACAAGTACTACCAAGGGGGTAACTCCCTTCATTGATAATCAAAAAAATCATACAAGTGCTCTACTGAGCTAGATCTTGGTACATTGGTGTTCTCAGAGCCATCAAAAAACATGTTCCCTCAACCAACTCTACTACCCGCATAGACTGTGTGGGGGAAAGTAGGTCTCCATAGTTGTTGATGTAGAAAAATAATGTCTCCATATTTCTACATTCCAAACCATCTTGATAAAGTTGTAGTGCCTTTGTGGTAATCTTCTTTTGCATCAAAGATGCTTGCAGCAAAGCCACCCTTCGATAGAACCTCAATCCTAGACATGGACTCCAAAGTCATAAGCCTTTGGTTTGGACTCAGAATTTTGGCAGTAAGCACTTGTGCCAATGAATTTCTCCTTGTTGCTTGTATCATTGTAATGTCCCCTTCTCGGCAGTGATCAGTTTTGTTGACCATTGGCCTATCCCGGGGACCTGTAGGCTAGTTGGAGGCTGAAATTAGGGTTTCCACTTTGGAGGTGTTTTTGAGATCTTGCATGTTGGAGTTTCTGACGCATGTCTAGTGGAGCTTTCTGGGTTTGTGGAGAGCTTCGCAATGAGGTAACATGCATGATAGGATATTGACTTGCGTTCTCGGCTGCTTTTTGGAGGCTTGCATGTTGGAGTTTTCTAGTTTGGATTCTGGATTCCTTTTGGGTTTTCAGAGAGCTTCGCGATGGTGTGACATGCAACTAAATCAAAGAACTTTTCCGGACTTACTATTTTTAGTAAGTTGCGACGACTGCTCAAAATGTGGAGAAAATGAGTTTGGAACAACTTACTAGTTTTAGCAGTATGCTATTTTTAGTAAGTTCTATTTTTGGCAGTAGCAGTTCAACAGTTTAGAGTAGTGGTTATTTTTGGCAGGTCAGTTTGGGCAGATGGTCTTTCCAGCATTCTTGGAGCTATTTTTGGCAAGTTGGAGTTGTGTTGGGCATCCTTTGGTGGAGCTAAAATATTTAAATATTCTTGGCTAAGGTTTGGAAGATGATTTATTGATGAAGTCATATTTTAATGCTTTTTATTTGGGACGCCTAGCCTTGAAATGATAATATTTTATAAAGTGAGATAATATTAAGGCTATTTGGGACGCCACTTGGAGAGATAGGTGATTTTATAATGTTTATTAATTAAACATTTTGGAGGCCTTATTTGATGAATTAATATTTAAGTGAAATATGTGCTTAAGGCAAAAGGGGACGCCTAGCTTGGAGACATTTGAGTTTAATTAAATATTTCACTTAAATCTTTTAGTGAAATATTTGCAAGTTATAGAATATTTCACTTAAGTCTACCTTGGACTCCTTTTGGTGATATATTTGCATTCTATTAAATTATATTTCCACATATGGGTTGGAAATGAAATTTGGAGAAAAGGTGAAAAGTGAATTTCATTTAGGCACCGTAATTGGAGGGAAAAAAATATTTGAATTTGGACATAGAAAAGTTATAAATAAGAGACTTGGCCTTCAATTGGATTATCTGTTGTCTACTACATTGTTATGCTGCCGAAATGGTGAGTGAGTTGCTTCGAGGAATGCATACCTCCTAGCTTTGGCTTAGTTTCTTGCTTGAAAGATAGCAACTAGCTAAGATGATGGCTGTTCTTGACTCTTGAGAACAGATTGAGCACATTGTATTTGAGTTTCTTGTAGTTTTGATAGTTTTTGAATTGTTGGTCCAATCATAGCTGAAAGTAGTTTTTATTCATAAGTCATAAAATAAATTTTATATTGTTCTGGGTAGTTTGCATATGTCATTGTCATCCTTGGGCGCCCCCTTCTGGAGAGTTTCAGATTTTAATATGAAGATTTGGATTTTATTTTGTAGAAGTCGCTCTTCTTGAGAATGCTCTACTTCATCATGCCTGGAAAATGTTTAGATAATTCATTGAGTGGTTGTTGCAGTCATTTCTTGGTCATAACTTGATCACTATCTTCCTAGGAGTTCATCGCACTTGGTCCCATGTCATTTGGAGTAGTTTTGAGGAAGTTATGAGCATTTTAGTGAGTTTTGTAGTTGCTGGTTTGTGCATTTTTAGTTGCTGGTCTGTCAAAATCAGATTGTAGAAGTTTGTCTTTTGGGTTGGGTTTTGTGTGGATTGAGTCATTTGATGATAGGAGAGATATAAGACTTCATTGCAGCATTGAGACATTTCAAATAGAGTGATACTTGCAGGCAAAACTCAATATGTAAGGCTGCTACAGTAGTATTGTTCAACCATTATTCTTATCTTGCAAAGTTTCATTGTAATTTCCCACTCTTAGTGGAAGAGACTGGCCACTGTTCAGTCTTCATTGTATTGCATTAGATCCTCAGCACCATATGTTAGCGACTCATCCATTCCGGATTTGAGTGCACATTCTTGGTGTTTGAGTTACTTTCAGCATTGCATCATTTACAATAGAATCTCTGCCAAATGGTAGCGCCTTACCCACCTTGGGTTTGGAGTGCACATGCTTGGTGTTGAGTTTACCTTTCAGCATTGCATCATCTCTTTCAGTTCCTCTGCCATAAAGTAGCTCCTTGCCCACCTTGGGTTTGGAAGCACATTCTTGGCATTGAGTTCTTTCAGCATTGTTTACTTCTAGTATTGCATGCACAAGATCCTCTAACCATATGCTCGCCTCTCCTCGGCACATTCTTGGTTAGAGTTACTCTCCGCATCGTTTGGTTTTGGAGCTAACCTTAACGGGTGTGTGTTGCATTGTATTTGCTATTGAAAAATTAGAAAAAAAATTGGTCCGGTTTATTACAATCATATTAGTTAAGAAGAGTTCATATACCTTGTCGTCATGAACATGTCCTCTCGACCAGTTTGCCACTCTAACCAATTTTAGAATTGCCTCACCCACACTTTTTTTGATGATTTGAAATAGCTTCTAATCTGGGTCTTCGGATCCTTTGCATTGTATAGGCATTCTTGCTCTGCGATACTTCTGGTTGCCGTTGCTTCACTTCCCTCTTCCGCATGTCCCTGTCTTCCTATTGTATTGTTATTAATTGGTTTAAGCTGCCTTGTTTTCTTGCAAGATATCTCAATGAATCTTATGAAGGAGTACCACACAGGGCCATTATTTGCCTCATACCACCATTTTGAGTTTTGTACCAATAGGTAGTTTATCTTTAGCCACATATGCCAAGGAGGGGGATATTTGGTGATCTCTATGTTTCTGATGTGCAAGTTTCAATCACTCTTTGTCCTCTCTGCATCTAGGATATCATCCAATCATGACCAGCTAGAGGCTTGATCAGCTATGATAGTACTGTCATTTTGCATGACTCCATGGTTCGCTAGAAAATATTTTGCCTTATTTGATTCCTTGAACACATGTGAAATTGAGAAGTCCTCAAGTCCCCACAACAATTCCCATATGTTGTCTAATCTTGGTTGTAGTTTCCAATTTGCAATTTGATTGTTTCAGTGCAGATTAGTGAATCCCCTTAGATGTCCAGTGTGTTCATACCCTTCATCCTACAAAGTTGTAGTCCTTCCTTTAAAGTGTCAAACTCAACTTCCTTATTGGATCCTATAGGCAATTTTTTGGAGATGCCCAAATCTGATTTTTGTCGTTATCTCTAATGATACATCTTGCACCTGACCTGCCCGGATCTCCTTTGGATGCACCGTTGAAATTGAGTTTGAGCCTGCCACTCGGTGGGGTGCTCCATCGAGCCTTCTTTCTTTTCTCCTTTGAGTTTGCCATGAATTGAAAGCCATGTGGAATTTTAAGACCTCCCCACCTTTTCATTAGTGTGTCATCCCAACTTGTGAACAACTATTTTTTTTGGTTCTTCACGAGTGTTCATCCATTCATTATCTATTAATGATATAATCTCTATTGGTGATAAGGAAGTGTCATTAAAAATCCTACAGTTTCTTTCTTTACATACTTGCCAGATAAGAATAGTGGGACTAGCTATCCATATGCTACTCCCAAAAGTGCTTCGTTTCATCATTGACCAACTATGAAAAAACTCCATTAGATCATTGTGGTGTGGCCCGTACCATCCCAATCTATATTGCAGCCAATCCCAACATGAGACCACGTAGGGAAAGTTTAGCAATAGATGATTGGTAGTTTCCTTATTTGCCTTACACATAATGCACCAGTTTGGACCCTCGATGCCTATAGAGTGCAATTGATCTCTTGTGAGAATGCGCATGTGGAGGGCTGTCCATGTGAAGGTACTTGCTTTTGGAAGGACCCAATTGTGCCTTGAGTATTATAAATTTACTTATCCAATATAATTTTCATACACAATAATGAAAGTTGATCATATCTGTAAGCTTGCACTTTCCTACTTGATTATAAAAGATGCCACATTTTAGTAAAAGTTGTTTTATTCAAAAATTTCACTGCATGCTTTTGGCCTAGTGAAGGTAACATCTTGATCATCCTTCGAGCATAGTTACTGAATGCATTTTTACTCTGTATAAGATTAGCTAGTTTTTGGTCTAAATTGTTATTCAATTTCCTTTAGTTGAGTCAACAATTTTATTTTAAATACCTTATCAAGTTTCTTAATAATGGATCCATCTAGATTTTCTAAAATCTTTATGCATTATTCTCAAGAAAATCGGTGAATTCGTTGTGACTTTACTTAATTTTACATATATGAAACTCTTTAAGATTCCATCAATTTACCATACACCCACACCCTTGCAAGTTGTTTGTATTTAACACAAATGATAGCTCCTAAAGACCCCAATAAATTTCCATCCATATCTCAGTTTCCATCTCTAAATTGATTTCTTGTTTTAGAGGGTCTTCTTACTTATATGCCATTTTCACTGAGTTTGCTGATATCCAAGAAAAAGGACAAAATATGCCGATCCTTAAGATCATTTAATATGCAAAAAATTAATGATTTTAGTGGGATAGCTTTTGAAACGATAGGAAAACATTGTGGTATATCTGAAATCATAATATTAGTTTGAGCTTTAAGCACATCTGAAGTCAAACCTGCTTTGTTCGTTTATTATTTATACAGTACTTATTGGGCACCCAAAAAAGTAGTAAATGTTCTAGGGCAACGTCTTGAGAGCATTATGCTGTTCACCATTTCATTTGGGAATTCTCAAGAGCATTATGCTGTCCATGATTGGAATGTCATTCTATGGCATCATGGTTGTGCTTTTGCCTTTCATCTATCTTGTAGTCCTAGTACTTTTCAGAGCTTTCTAGCAAAACACATTATAAACCTATAACAAAATCAGAACTAAAGCATGCTCTAGGTTCTTTACTTAAGTTTATCATAATATATAACCTTTAGCATATGATAATATACTAGAGGTGTTGAGCTTATTCTTGAGGGGTGGAGAAAAGCTTAGGAGAATTTAGATGGTTTTGCTAGGGATTCTTTAGCTCGACCATGTGATGAAGTTGCGTTATAGATTATAAAGTATGTAACCTTAGAAGGCCGGTTCCACATCATTTTCCCTTTTTGGAATTAGAGTCATGGAGAAGACCTCTAGCCTATTCCCATTTCCTGTAAGTTAAAATATTGCTAGGGAAATGATTAATAATTTTAATTTAAGTTGGACCTGGTAATTTCTAATTTAAAGGGCAACTTAATACTATTATTATAATTAAAATAAAAGAAAGTGTTTTCACTTAATAATAAAAAGTATTTTTAAATACTTTTGGAGGGAAATTTTAATCGAAGTGCTCGAATTGGAGAGCCTTATACGGTGGTACTTGGGTTCATTTTGGATCATCTTGTCTTTGCAAAATTCAAATTTTCAAGAATTTGAGTATTTTGTTCAATTTCACAACCGAGAACGAAAACATTTGGTTGTTCAGAGATCTTGGTGGACAAAAACCCTTTTAGATTTCTTCTACTTAATTTGAAGAAGAAAACCCTCATCTCCAACATGGGTGATTCCATTTGGGAATTGCTTGTTAGCTTATTTGTTGATCGTCATATGCATTTTCAAATTTGGGCAATTGGATTTGCAAGTAAATTTAGTGTTCACTATTTAGAAGGTTTTGTTGCTGATTTTTTGGAGATATTTGTTGTTCATCATTATTTCCTTTCTAGATCGTGAGTGCCACACTTGGGAGGAATCACCATCATCATTTATTGCTGATTTGAGGGTTTATGCACATCATTGATTGCTAATATCAAGATTGTTGCTGATCACCCATTATTTAGTGTGCCACCTATTTTGGGAGATTTGTACCACTTTTTTAGGCAAACTTGGGAGTGCTATACAACCTAATAGTGGAGCAGCTGACCTTGGAGTGTTGTCACAGCTCTTTGGTGATGTTTTGACATCATTTTTCTGTTGTTTGGAGGCATATTCAGACCTGTTACAACCATACCATTCTAGCCACCAGCAGTACTGGCAACTTAATGAATGTTGTTTAGTAATATGATCAGTTAGTAATTTAGTTCTGCGTAATCAGATATTATTTTTGGGGTGCGCTAGCATTGGAAGGAGCAGATTCATCATTATTTATTGCTGAAACATCCACTGCAGATATCAAAATAGCCTACAAACCCTTGCCATGGCCATACAAGTCAGGAATTCATCAAATATTACCTAGATCTACTAGTCATACAGCTGTATGGTGTCTTGTGAGTAAAATAATTTATTTGAACAATCTGAAATTGTGTTTCCAGTGCATTATATCAACAACAGCTGTGCAAATTGAATGAAAATACTTTCAAGTGTTTCCAATTTGGCATTTGATGTGTAATAATGTTGTCATAACTTTATTCAGTTCAAATCTGATTGTTATTTGGCAACTTAGGATTTATATTTAATCATAACTACGAATTCTATTTGATGTATTTTGACTCAAACGATTCAGATCTGTTGTTCATGTTGCATTTGAAGTCGTATATCAACATTGTGAGGGTTTGAATTTGCCGATTGAAGTTGCATATTTGATTTACAAGGGTTTGAATTTGCTGATTGAAGTTGTGCATTTAATTTACAAGGGTTTGGAATATTGATCAGCTAGGGTTTTCCATCTACATTTGGTATTTGAGTATTATTTTAGCTTGCACATGTTTGAATAATCACCTATTTCCTAAGGTTGTTTGATTGGGGACATTGCATTCCAAACCATCTACACCTTTCATTTAACCCTGTTGAATCATTTCCATTATAATTGCTTTGTTATTTTTTGTAATAACCTCCACAAGGTGTTAGCTCAAATCTGCATAAAATATTTGTGACCATTCAGATCCTAACTCTTTCTGATCACCAAGTTTCTGATGTGGGAAAGATGAGAGTATAGAAAGATTAGAATGAGGACAATGGAACTAACTGAAAGATATTGGCAGCTAGCCATACAATTAACAATATAAGCAAATCATAGAATTGATCAAGCCAAAAAATCTGATACTGAGATGTAAACTCTGATCAAGTCAAACTGGTTGAATGTAAGTGGAATTGTATCAATTCTAAAATGGCAAACTAACTCACTCGATTCTGATACACACCAAGCATGGAAAATAATATAATTATAAAATAGAGAAAAGATCTAGTGGATCAACCGACTAGGACCTATTACAAAGATTGACTAGGATTCGGCAGTGAATCATCTAGGATTTTCATTAATAAATGAACAACTATTGGTGGTAAACAGTCCAACATTACAATATTTGAAGGAAGCAATTATTTCACTCTAACAACCAAACTAGGTATTTTGTCATACAATTTTTCATCATTTTGAATGTTTGTCAAACTGTTGAGAGCAAATGCAGAATATTTTAAATTTTTAATACCTTAACATGAGATCGAAACTCTGAGAGTGATGAAGATAAAATACTAGTAACAAACTGGAATGTCATAATGAAGAATACAACGCCCATCATGATTTGTATGCCATTATGGCCCAAAGAACTCTCCATAATATGCTGCGATCAATTACTGGTCTGAAAGATTTGCTGTTGCAGATTGAATGGTAGAGAATAATGCATACACAGTCAATAAAATATCGCAAAACACCTCAAACTTCAGTCACTGAGCTTCAAAGGTCATCAGCCAATAATTATGCTCAAGTATGGCAGGATTTTTAGAACTTTTCTGATCCGAATGACTATCAAAACAATACTGTCTGCATGCAAAGGGCAGCTAGGCTTCAGACAACCTATTCATACTTCCATGCTCCCATACATGTTTGAATTTGCAATGATTATCTAGCAATGTCCTGCAAGTACGGCTCACCGGGTGTAGACAGATCAACAATAATATTAAAGATTGAAAACTGAGAAGATTACCCACAAGTATGCTGTATATTGGCCTGTAGCATGGTACACCCTGGTTTCTCGATTGCTCACAAGCATGGCCTGTATTGGCCCGTAGAATTGTACACCCTGGTTTCTGGATAACTTAGAAGAAAATAGAAATTTTAATGAGCAACTCGGTTAAGTCACAAAAGTAGTGAGATAGAATCTCTACAGGAAAATCCTAGTGAGAGATGGTAAGAATGAGGCATTGACATAATGAATTCCCTAGTTGCTTGTCCTGAGAAAGTCAATCAAGATCAGTTCAAGATAACAAAGTTAGAAAACAAAATTTTAGATTTGGATGTATTTGAGAATGGAAAGTTCATCTTGCTAAAGAAGACAAAATAAGTTAGACAAAGCCTCTCACTTTTGAATTTTGCCACATTCACATTAATTAGGAGTCTTTGTAGGGAAACCCCTAGAGCTTATTGAAATAAATAAACCTTCCAAATTCTAAGAAAAAGTTAGTGAAGTTAGAAGATAATTAATTGTAAGCAGGGCATATTAATTAATCTTTTATGAGCAATAGCGAATAAGTTTTTGTCATCATCATGTTATCATGTTGCTATCAATGAAGAAAATTTAAGTTTTAAGCATTTGAAATGTTATTTTTTAGCTCTATCTTATTCCTTTGGAGGAGCAAGGGCCCACTCACCTAGGGGAAGAAGGTGTAGCCTGTTATTTCGTAGCATAGTTTGTTATGTGGTTTCTCTCTATTCCATAGCTTAGCTTCTATGATGTCTCTAGTTTGTAGCTTGTTTAGTCATGTGATTTCTTTATTTTATTGAAATTTTATAGCATGTAACTTGCAGGTGCCTTAATTTGTTCACCTTCCAACTTGTTTAAATAAATTTTCTTTTTAGTTGTGAGCAAAAGCTTATTTAAAATATGATTCTCATTAAAAATGTAACGGACTGACCCTTTCATAAAGTAAAAATTCTTAATTTTACACCAACATATAAAGGAAACAAGTAATAAGACGTGCAATAAAATTTTTCTTTTCTTTTATTGACAATTTCCAAATAAAGTACAACATATTCATCAAGTATTTCCTTTTCTTTTCAAATAAACAATAGGGTAAGAAAACATACAAGTACATATATAGCTCAGGGAGCTTTGCAACAAATAGTAGTAAGATGGTCTAGGTTCCTTTCCTTTCAAATCCTGGTTCATTTGTCATTTGCTGTGGAGGAGAAGCATCACTCGGGCGCTTTTCCACCAACCATAAACTATTAATGCAGTCCCCCGCACATCTATCATTCGATAGATGGCCCTCCCTTCGACGAAGAGATTGGTAGGGTAATCGGTACTGACAACCAACTGAGCATAGTGTTGTGTGCTACATGACTAGAACCTTGTAATCCCACAATCTCGATCTAGCATGTAACAATGGATTACGGTGAACTGACAGTGGAGTCTCAAGTAATTACACAATCTAAGTGTAGACTTGTACATTGCACTACTTTGGCCAAAGAGTTTTAATTCAGTAAATGACTGAGAGTCATCTATCACATACACTACTCAGGGCCGATTTGACTTAAGGCTATCTTACACTACGCATAGGTATAGTCCTTCATTGGATAATCTGTCATCCCAGACTCAACCTACAACTTTCTAATCTAATTGAAATGCAAATCATTAACAAGTAAGTCTACAAGCACCCTCCCTTACTGGATTAACTATCCTAGGAATAACACAAACTTTCCTAGTTATCCTGATAACTAGCTAGTGTACCTCAAGAGACTCTTGCATTCAATTCAAGCCTATTAAAATATTATCTAAACAACCAGCATTCTCCTATTATGGAGATATTTACAATCATGTAATTTATAACTAGAAATTGCTTCATTTTCTCTTTTTCTTAAAACACATCTACTTCCTAAGCACATACAGAAAATGCACTATAAATAGCGTGATAACCTTTCTATGCATAACAAAAAATACTTTTCCAATAGCATAAATATATAATAAAAGATAGTAGAAGAATATCCCATGCCTGTATCGCCTTTTCCAATTTGAAGACAAGTTGTCTTTACTTCTAGCTCAATCTCGAATCCAATCCCACTTAGAATGACAACTCCTCACAATTTTCCCTTTATCTCACTTCTCAAAAACAATGTAAAACTAGTGTATTCCTGGGTAGAATACGTTTACTCCTATGTCTTACAATTCTCAGAAACGGTGAACTCTGAGATATAATATAGACACTCAGATTTATAATAGATGACTATATAAAATGATATGATGTATGGTAGTATAAGATATTCACTCAGAAAATGCGTCTGTGATAAATTGCATAATCTAGAAATATCAACTGTGAAGTATAATGAATTGAAAGATACGAATGAGTAATTTCTGAATCAGAAGTGAATGAATGAATGCTCCAAAACAAAGGTAAGTCTCAATAATGAAGAATGGGAAGCTATTTATAAAGCCCCAACCCCAACAAATTCCTTCTAAAAAGGAAGGTAGTTTGCCACCATTGTATTATGAACAATTCAACCTAGTATGTGGCGCACTTTCACTCCCTTAGTTTCAACATGGTGAGTCAGCTTCTATCTTGCGCTAGCATTGGAAAGACAATTTCAAAGACATGGTGAAATGGTGCCAATCGACACTTATAGAAACAACTTCCAGTTGTGGCACCAAATTCATATTATGGCGAGTGAATCACCTCACAGGGAAATAGTCATTGCTCAAACTGTAAACACATTGCCTCATTTCCAGTGCTGTGTTGGATTGCCAAAGACCCAGTCAATTGTTTAATCTTTGCGCACATTTAACAAGCGTGACTTCTTCAACGTTGCGTTTAAATTTCATTTATAATGTTCAAGGAAATATTTCGGCTAAAATATATTTCGATCCCTATAGTTTGAAATCATTTGTCATGGAAATAATTTGATTTCCATAGTTTAAAAAGACGCCACCATGATATATCAATTCCCAATAATTTACTTCCAAAGTTAAGATACGTTGATTCAAAAATGCTCCTCATAGTTCAATGATGAATACTTATCCAAATAGGGAATAATTCATTTTCCTTAAATTCAAACTATGGTGACTTTAAGACATAAATTGATTTCACAAGGTTTAAATAATAAATAATTATATATTTAATTATATATAGTGAGCCAGTCAGCACACATCTAACATATATATATATAGCCAACTCAGAAGGTAATAATAATAATTATTTTAATATCCACATAACACTGGATGTGTGCATATATACATATATATGTTTGTATATATTCCTCTATATGCATGTATATATAGGTATACCATATTGATGCATTCGTATGAGCATATCCATCTACCAACATACGTCTGTATTGATATATATACATATGGATACGTGCATATACTATATACATGTATATATGTCCACCTCCTATTTACTTACATACATTTACATTACCATCATAATGATCGTAATATCACAAGATAAACATCACTCCTAAAAGCATATAGAAGCAGACAAGACTTCCTAATGCAAATATACATAAGCTATGGATGACTTAACTATAATCCCACACAACTGACTTAGTTCACTCAATCTAAGGTGAAGTGTGTGTATGCTCAGATAGTTCGCTTTATTGGTTTCCCGACCAAGCTCCTCTCTCGAGTGATATTTCCCCTCCGCCTGGAGGAATGGTTCATATACTTGCATCCATTGAGATAATCTCACGGTAGTCATATGTTCATAACATTAGCAATATACTTAAACATCTCAAGTTAGAGTAACATAACTCAATGATCTTATAATGCAACATTTCATCATAGATAACATCAATTGAAGCAACATTAAATGAAACAATCATTAAATGTGAAAACACTCATATTGATAACAAGAAACAACACATTTTATTCATCTTCTGAATTCTCTTTTACAACCATTCTTCCCTATGCAGTACTAATAAATAGTAGTTATACATTTGGGGTTTAACAAAAAATAAGATTTGTTTTGATATTAGTTAAATATATATTCCTTCAATTTGAATTTCAAGCATGCAATAGTTTAGATTTATTTTTATTTTTATTGCAATATAATGTGTGCAATTTCAATTCAGTGTGTGCATTCAATTCTCATCCTTTCAATTCCTCGATTAGGAGAATTGTCAATTTAGTTTCTGTGTCTTCTATTCTGGATAGCCATATGACACAACTCTAGTCTTGACAAAGATAAACTATTTGATTTATAGTGGAGGGTTACATTGAATCTCATCAAGCACCAAACCTTTTCCACCATGTATTTGAAATGAGAAAAAAAAGGAACTCAAAATCTCAATTTTCAACTGAGTGTCAATAATAACGTAAAAAAATAGAAAATTTTTAAGTTTTAATCTTAAATTATGCCTTGCATATGTTGCGCAAGAAGAGGTCCCCTTGTGCAAGTTTGGAGATCTAAATCTCTAAGATTATTTTTGCTTCAAGTTGAGGATTGGGTATCATCCACTCTATGATTGTGTAGAGCTCACTCAAAACTTCCTCAGCGGCTTTGAATTCTAAGTGGAATTGGAATGCTGGATTTAAGAAATAGGCAGTTGCATGTAAGGTTATGTGAAGTTGACGGTCACATCTTTGATCAATGATGTCCCATAGGAGACAATATTTATCTTCAACCCTAGCATAAAAAGATTTAATGGTCGATAGGGTGAACTGAGGTCTAGGAACTCCTGACTTAGGTATGCCTTATCTCATGCAAAGATAGAACTGATAGATATGTAGAGGGCCATGTGTTTTTATTCTTGCATATGTATACATTGCCAAATGGACTAACTTGTGAGGATTTCAATCTGCTGTTAGTAAGTCATGAACTTAGTGACAAAGCTTGGGGTTCATCATACATTGGTTATAGCTTCTCATTGGCTTAGTTGTGCCCATTCCATTTCTCTTTAATTGCCCCTGTTTAAGAGACCTCAAGGAATACCCTCATGGGTTTAGTTGAGGAAATATTACCCACTCTTAAACATTGGCTTCTAACTATCTAGTCCTTGTCGATGAATCTTGCCCCTGTGGCACTCTAATCTTGTTCCCCTTGAAATGTTAGCAAGTCTCTCTTCTAGAGGCCTGGGGGTAGGGTTTTGAGAGCTAACATGTACATCCAAAACTTAAAGTTACTGGTTCAGTTTAGGCATACTAATATGGCTAATCTCTTTTTGAGGTGTTGTACCCAAACCAAATTTTTGCTTCATCAAGGCATTTTACATTTAAAAGTCTAAACCTTGCTAAAATGTTGTAGAACATAGTTTTGGGCAATGTCAAGCATGGAGTTTTTGTCAATAGTTTGTCAGTCAAAGTCAGTTATATTGGTCAAAACCTGAAGCAGAGACTCAAAATGTAGATTTTCACGATGGAGGAGCATCTCAGACGACATTTCATATTGCAGACGGTCATTTTTATGATCGAAACAGAGTTTTTAAAGATCAAATCATGGAGATTTCTCAGAGGAAAAGCCCAAAAGCGCAAGTATAGCTCAGGGGCGCCCAGTTTGTTGGAGGTCAAGATTCTGGTTAAAGTGCTCAAACATCCAGTCCGTCGAGCTATTCAGCGCTAAGTATCTTTTCCTAGGCGTGTTATTGTTGCTCGGTTGGGAAAAGGCAGTTGGAAATAAATCCTAATGTGCAGGGGTGACTAATTGTTGGAAACCCAAGGCGTAAAAAGATTGTTGGGAACCTAGCAAAGGCCTGACAGGTAGCAGAAGACATTTCCAAGTCCTCTAGAGGCAGAAGGAAGGAGTATTTAACATTTTTTTTTTCTTGAGGGAAAAGACTTAGTCCTTGTAGCCTTTCCAAACCCCAAGCTAGGGTTTAAGGAAAGCGGTAGGAGAATAGAGTTTGGAGCTTGGATAGTGAGCATTCCAAGGCTGTTTTAAATGCAATAGAACCTATGCACACGCCTGCAACATTGTTAGGAGGAATTAGGAGGTTGACTAGTCTTTAGAGGGATTAAGGACTAGATGGAAGAAATGTGGAAAAGCACCAAGAACTCATTGGAGGCAGCAAACTAGAAAATCAGCATCAAGAATTGTTTAGCAGCAGCAAATTGGAATTGATAGCAGGGTTGGCAAGTGACCAGGGGTGCCTATTCACTTTTAGGACCTATAGGTTGAGTGGTGGAGTGAAACACCAAGGGGTTGTCTATCGAAGACCCAAAGCATTGAGATTGTGAGTATCTCAATCCAACCCTCGTTCTATCAGATTGGTATCAGAGCAGTGAAAGATTTGGGAAAGGAATCTTGCATGTCAGACATAGAGTCAAGTGATACTTCCACCATGGTGACCAATGCAGAACTGGCAAAGATGGTTGAAGAGCAGGAAGAAGACAATAAGCAGTTGAGGGAAAGAATAGCTCAACTTGAGGCAGCAGTGAGGAGTGCACAGTTTGAAGGAAGAATTCCAAAAGAAGAAGAGGTTGCAGAGGAAGATAAGACCCCTGAACCTGACCCCGTCTTGAAGGAGGAGCCTTTCTTGAAGGCATTAAAAGCTTTGAGTAGAAAATCACTTGAAGGAGTGCCACTATTTAGTGGAAAGATGGAACCTGACTTAGTCATGGACTGGATAGAAGGAATGGAGAACCACTTCGAATGTGATGGAGTTACAGAAGCACAGAAGGTGAAGGTTGCAAAGTCAAGGTTGAGAGGATCAGCGTTAACTTGGTGGAAGTTTGTCCAGACTGAAAGGGAGAAACAAGGTAAGCAGCCCATATCAACCTGGAAAGGAATGGTTGCTAAAGTGAAAGAAGCTTATATGCCAGATGATTATGAAATTCAGCTCCACAAGAAGAGGCAGAGTTTAAGACAAAAAGACCAAGATGTAAACACCTACACAGAAGAGTTCCAGAAACTTTGTTTGAGATCAAATGTGGCAGAAGATGAGAGCCTGAAAGTGGCTAGATACCTCAACGGATTGAAGTGGAATATACAGGAAGAGATGGCTTTGCTCAGCCCCAAGACAGTCCACCAATGTTATCAGCTAGCTATCAAGATTGAAGAGAGGAACAAAAGGAAGCATGATCAGTCCTCTAAGGGCAGAGGAAGAGGCAGAGATCAAAAAGGACAGCGTGGAGGTTACCAAGGAAGAGGCGGTGACCAAAGAAACCAAGGTGAATCCAAGCTTACTGAGCATGGAGGTGAAACATCATCAAGAGGAGGATTTAATAGAGGAAGAGGACCTCAAGGAGGTTCAAACAGAGGTAGAGGAGCAGGCAGAAGTAACTCTTACTTTGCCACCATGAAATGTTATAACTGCAATCAGCTAGGCCATCCAGCTTATAGATGCCCAAAGAAAGCTTCATCTAGCAACGAGAAAAGAGTAGCTTATGCACAAGAAGACACTGTGAGTGTAAAGACACCTGAGATCAGTCATATAGAATCAGAAGTAGGTGAAAATCTGATGTTCAACAGGGTTTTGATCAGGCAACCAGTCAAGGAAGAACCCAAGCAAAGGAGAGCTTTGTTTAGAGCAAGGTGCAAGATATTGGGAAAGGTATGCAAGGTCATTGTAGATTCTGGTTCTACGGACAATATAATATCTGAGGAGGCAGTAAATAAGTTAAAATTGCAGAAGGTACCTCATGCCAATCCCTACAAAGTCACATGGCTGAATAAAGGGCAAAGTGTCTTAGTGAATGAGCAGGTTACAGTGGAATTTTCAATTGGAGGCTACAAAGACAAGCTGATTTGTGATGTACTACCCATGGATGCATGCCATCTTCTTCTTGGAAGGCCGTGGCAATATGATAGAGGTGCTGTATATCATGGAAAGGAGAACACCATTGAGTTCACGAAAGATGGAAAAACATTCAAGCTGCAATCATTGGTTGAGGAAGATGAGGGGCATTCCAAGGT